>JAGKTI010000695.1:79429-90006 GCA_018397915.1 Birgus latro | reverse complement strand
TGTGTGTGTGTGTGTGTGTGTGTGTGTGTGTGTGTGTGTGTGTGTGTGTTGCAACACAAAATTTTGACTGGATTTCAATAATCTGGTGTGCATGAACCTATATGATCATAAAAATGATAATATTTTCCAAATAAAAGTGCTGATTCGGTAAATGGCCACCTATTCGGTATTTCGTCACACCCGGAAGAACAAGGGGGTTGTAGAATCTTCCTCCTTGATCTCTCCTAACTTCATATATAAATCTTAAGTTACGAGACAAAAATTACAAAATACTGTACTGTACAGTATTACAAATTTTTCTTTCTGCATGATCAAGGAAATGAATGCAAAATCTTATCTTGTCTAGTTCTTCTTGTAAAATCACATCCAAGTTAAGGTAAGGAATCAATTGTAAATGTTTCACAGTCACTCCTGGAGTATCATCGCTGTTTTCTTTAAGAGGCTTAGATATACAGTAGTACCCCGCGGATAGCGTTGGTTTGAACAGTGGTTTCAGGGATAGTGACAGGATATTAAAACCCCCATGCAGGGCGGATAGCGAGAACCGCTGCGCGGATAGCGACCGCCTGGCCGGCAGAGTTGCCAAGGTCGGTACCCTGGCATCCCTGACGATGTGCACAAGGCAATCGACATTTAGCCTGATGTCACACATCCCCCCCCCCCCTTTTAGTTAGCACGTGTTGGTTTTTTCTCCTGCTCTTACGTCGGTCGGTGATTGTTCCCTATATTTAATGGCTTCTACCTCTGGCATGGGTTGTGCTGGTGGACAAGATGGTGGTCATGGTGCAAGCGAAAGGCCAGGGACATCGAAGAGTGATAAAAGTGTGAAGAAGTCACGGGAATGTATGTGTGGTAAAGCCAAGAAACAGTACACAGTGGAGGAAAAGAAGATTATCAAACTTATAGGGGAAGGAGCAAAGACATGTGACATATTGAAATAATTAAATGTGCCCAAGTCAAACGTCAGAAATATTAGGTAATGAAAGGATCATATTAAAACAACAATAAGAGTGACTAACAATTTTTTTTGTGGAGGGGCTGGTGGTGCCAGACGGGCAATGCATGACACAACAGAGAATAACAGACTTTTGGTTATCACTGAACATTATGTAATGAAGTGGCTAGCCCGTCGATTGAAGGCGAAAGCAAGTGTTGATGGGCCAGAAATCAGGGGACAGGCAGTGTAAGTTTATATAGCTCTATGTGTTAAGAAAGGTGTGAAAAACCCAGTACACTATACTGCCTCAAGGGGGTGAGGATAGATCAAGAGGCACGTCAATGGGGGGCAGGCACTGACAGTGAATGTGAGGGAGAGCGAGAGCAAGAACGCCCCCGCCCCAGCCCCCAAGTCAACTTTTAGTGTCATATTCAATAAACAACACCCCAAACCAATAAAAAGTAAATTTATATATCCTTCTTCCATGTCTAATGTACACTAGTCTTCATTTTGCAAGCATTATACATGTTACATATGGCTGAAAACAGAAAAATGGGGTGAATTGTAAAAAGCTCCATACTATTTTGATATATTTAGGTAAGAAGTTTGCCCCATAGATAGCGGTTTCATGGATAGCGACGATTGTGCCAGACGAATATGATCGCTATCCGAGAGGTTTTACTGTACTGTAACTAGTTTGAGGACCAGAATGACTTATGTCCGGATTTAGATTTTTTTTTTTTTTTCAGAACCGGTGGTGATTAGACTTAGTTTTATAAGATGCTTCCTAATTGCTTGCTAGATGAAGATTGATGAAAGACAAAAGAAAGGATTATAACTGTTATACAATACTAGGATTTTCCTAGTCCAGTGGGGTTCTTCTAAACAGGGAGGAACACCAAAGCAGGACTCGATACACCTTAAAGGTACAGGGTAAACACAGAAACTCTAGATGGCAAGATGAAAGATTTATTATTTCACTAGCCTTTATGCACAGTTTTACATCCGAGATCGATCATGAGATCTATTTGTAGGGAATGGTCAACTGAGGCAAAGGGAATTGGGGAGGGGGAAATCTGGAGGGAGATGTCCTGGATATGACACTTACACTCAGCGCTGGGGTATTTTCTGGAATAGGAAGAGGGCCAGGGTTTAACTCTACGTCTGTACAGGTGTTGTAGTGTGGCAAATTACAGTAAGACCTCACTATAACGGACCAATTGGGGCTCAGGCCAGTCCGAAATATGCGATTTTCCGATAAAAGCGACATCCGGACTTACCCCTGCTAATCTGGACTTTTCCGATATATCAGACATCAGTCCGGATTGCACCAGTGGTTTTCACCACCATTGCAGTATTGTACTGTGTTATACCTTCACTACATTAATCAAATGGTATAATAATACTGTACTGTGCACTGAAAAACATGTCTTTTACTTGTCTTAATGTGGTGAACATAGCTGAAGTTGTCAGGCAGTCCAGACTGCTTTCTGGCTATATCAGACTTTTTCCGATATATAGGAGTTTAGTCCGGTAGCTCCTCGAGTCCGATAAAAGCGAATTCCGGCCTACTGAAGTCCGTTATATCGAGGTTTTACTGTAGTGGCGATAAGGCTAAGGGGGAGATAGGCTATGATTCTGGCTCTGGAGAAGTGGAGGCTGATGTCTGGCTTTTTCTCCCTCTTAATCTGGCAACAGGGTTGTGTGATTTGTGCCCAGAGTGGGTCTAGAGGTGAAGTTAGAAGGGACCTGAGACAGTCGAGACTACAAGTTTACATTACCGAGCCCAGGATTCCTTTTCCAGGGGTAGGAGGGCACTCTCTACCTGTGGGAGGGGATGTGTGTGTCTGTGTGGAACTTGCTTCAGCTTCAGCGTCACGTTGGGGAGGCCTGCCAGACTCTGGGGAGTGAGTGGTCTGGAACTCCTTTTGCATTGCCAAGCCACCTCTAGCAAGCTCGAGGGTGCTGCATCTGACAAGCACACTGGAACACAAGAACTCCTTCAGTGTTGCCAAGCCGCCTCTAACAAGTTCAGGAGTGCTGCATCTAGCAAGCACACTGGAGCACTAGAACTCCTTCTGCACTGCCGAGCCACATCTAGCAAGCCCGGTTGTGCTGCCTCTAACAAGCACTAAGTTAACAAGCCCTTGTTGCTGCTGGTACTGGTGGTTTGATTGGCAATATGGGCGGTGTGGCGGTTCCGTGCTAGAGAGACTTCCCGCCATGGGGTGCGCCAGCTCCCTGTGTCCTTCTTGGGCGGACACTCATATCCCTGCAACTCAGGGTTGGCTGCACATAATTTCTCGTGCCTTCTTTTGAGCCGAAACTGCAGTAGATCTTTCGACCTGTTGTGTTGGGGCCCCGGGAATTTTACAGAAAAACTGGACAAAAATTACAACAGATGGCTGTTACTAAGGTAGGCGGTTTGCGTAGCTCTGAGTGGCTTTCAAGGTTGGCTCTAGTGGCGATCAGGATGGTTTATGTCATGGGGAAGGGGGAGCTGAGAGCAAAGTTAGGTACTGTGCCCATTTTTTTTTTCTTCTTTTTTAGGGTTCAAATGAAAGATTTCCATTTCTTTCCATCAAGTTTTTATTATTATTTTTGTCAGAAATGCTTGTATTCACCATGCAAGAGGGAGGGGAGGATGAAAATGGCAAAATATGCCAGTTCCAATAAAAATTACTATAAAAATAATTTGAAACATGGAAACCTTTCATTTCAATCCATCCCCCATGAGGGATGAGTTAATATGAAAACCTCCACATACCTAAACTCACATCTCCATTATTACCGACTTCCAACAGAAGTGTCATACAGGAAAAGGTGTCTTCTTACTGACTTCCAACGGAAGTGTCATATATTAAAAAATGTCTTCTGTCTCCAAAGCTGAGATCTAAATGTTAAACATCCATAAAACAACTGGATTTATTATGGACTGGGATGAGAAAAATAATGACATCTGAGTAATTCTTTACCAAAGGGGTGAGGCGATTCCACCCAAACAGGTATTATATCAAACTCACAATCTCATGGCAAGTAATTCTGGTACATAAGTAACACAGATAGTTAACTGTTCCACTCTGACTGCAACATGTAATTGGAAAAAGACAAAATGTACCATTTTGGGGTATTTAAAGAAGTGGCCAGGTTGCAAGCAGCAATGTTTGCTGAGGATCTCTCCAACTGGCCACGTTGTTTACCATCCACCGCTCTGACTGGACGCGTCAGTGTATCCCATGTCAAAGTAATGGGAAACAATTACTTATCCAAACCTAGCCTAACCTATCCGAACCAAATCTAATCCAACCTAACCTCACTTGAGTTTAACAGCCAGCTTTCAGATTTACAAATGTGCATTAGGAACATTAAACATGGCCGGCTACTGGCAGACGTTGGCGGAATATGTACACATTCTAAATCCTCATTCACAGCTTTTGAGGTAAGTTTATAAAAATCCCCAAGAGCTGTGGTAATCCAAGAGGTGGTGGTTCAATCGGTAGAGAGGTGGCCTGCAGTCCTACAGGACCCAGGTTCAAATCTCTGCTGGGGCAGGGAACAGTTTAAAGATTTAAATGTCATAAAATCAGACTTTACTGATCTACCAGAAGACCCGCTGACATGCCGTAAAAATACCCCCGCTAATACCAATACACCAGCCCTGTATGAGACAGCCCTTGCATGTATTCAATATGGATGGTGGGTGTTAGCGCCGAAGTGGTGACATGTAGAGGTGTACTGTATGTAGGAGGACTACTAAGCCTTGAAAGCAGGCTGTGAATCCTATGCCCCCCCCCCTCAAAAAAAAAGAAAAAAGAAAAAAAAAAGGAATAATAACAAGTAACCTGCAAAAAACTCTTATTTCAATAGAAAATATGGAAAGGCTGCACGCACTTGGCAGAGAATTAATGACATTTGTACAGCTGTGCAGTTGAGACACTGCTTGTATCAGTGCCACCACATGGAGGCATCCATCTACACAAAATGGTGTATGGAGGAGGCAATAGAAGCCTACAAGCAGCCGATGAGAGTCCCTGGATGTGCAGAAATGTGCTGCAGTACTCAACAGTGGATTGCAGGCTAAAGTTGCCCTTCTGCAGTCCACTGTCCACAATCCTCCTTCCAGGAGTCAGGGAGGGAACTGAAGGGCGTCTACATAACTAGGCATATTCATTACCCCGTCACACTGGTGCTATCATATCAAGACGTCCCTCTCCTGCATCATAACATAAATCTTATTTGGCCTAGGTTTACTTAAATCTCATTTGGACTAAGTTTGCTTATCTTGCAAAGAGTATTTATTATCCAGTACTAAAAAAAAAAAGGCAAAAAAAATCTAGCAACAGTAAATTCTCTAGGAATCTATTAATGTTTCTAAATACACACACTGTTAAAAATGTACAAAAAAAGCATGCAAAAAAAGGTATATAAGAAGCCAATGGTTTACTTAAAATATGGCATCTGTGTCGGCTGGGACGGTGTCACGACGACCATAATTTTCAGTCATTTATTGATTTTAATTATAGTAATAAAAATGCATACTGCATTTCTACATCAAAATTTTACTAACTCTTTGATTTAATAAGTATGGAATATATAAATAATAAAAATGACACATGTGGCCCGTGACATATTTTAAAGATTTTACTATAGTTCTTTCAATTTAACTTGGCCCAGATTTTTGTCCTTTTGTAGATTATTTCATGTAGTTCAGTGGCTGAAAATAAGCTGTGATTCTACATACTTTCCATAGCACTTATTTGTGACTAGCACCGTAATCTAGCGTTAATCTGGCCTTACAACTCAGCAGTCAAGATGGATAGATGGTGATTTTAGGCAAAGACAGAGTAAAAATGATATACCTACACCCACTATACCCATTTACTTCCACCCATACCCACCTGTATTACGTTTCAACCCTCATTCACCCAGCCACATCCATGTACATTCTCTTTCTTACAGACCTACCACATCCAGCTACGCTTTCCCACACTCACACCCATACCTACTGTACCTGTGCTCTACTACACCCATTTGCACTCATCCAGGAAACCATTTGCAACGCTAGGTAGTAACCATACAGCCAAATAACAGGGTCACGTGGAACCTACTATGGTGCCCTTGTTAACTGAGTGGAGGGACATAAATGCAGTATACACCCAGGAACCAAGCCTCCACATGAATCCCTGCACCTCACCATGGCGAAGCGCTGTCATCTGCAAGGGAACATTCATTCACTACACAGGACTGCCCTGCAGGGGCAGGGGCAGTTGCCTGCCTGCAGTTGATGGGTCTGCTCTATCAGACACTCTGGAGTAGCACAACAATAACAACCACACATACCCACCTACATTCTCCTATACCTACCTATAATCTACATCCTTCCATATTCTCCTGCTCCCACCTACATTCTCCTGCACCCACCTGCAGTTTCCTACACCCACCTACATGATCCTGCATCCCCTACATTCTCCTCTTATATTAACATCTCCCCACACCCAACTACATTCTCCTACATCCACCTACACTCTCCTGTACCAACCAACACCCATCTGCATTCTCCTGCACCCACCTACATTCTTGTACACCCACCTACATCCACCCACACCCACTTACATTTTCCTACACCCTCCCACATTCTCCTACATCCACCCACACTCTCCTACACCCACTCACCTTCCTCTATACCCACCTACATTCCCCTAGAGCTACCTATATTCTCTTACATCTACCTACATTCTCATACACCTACCTACATTCTCCTACAGCCATCTACATTCCCTTACATCCACCAACACCCATGCACCTACATTCCTCTACATCCACTCACACCCACCTCTATACTCCTACATCTACAGTACACTTTGGAAGGACCGACCGACTTGAAAGAGTTCAAGCTAGGGCTACAAAACTTGTTCCATCCATCAAGAGATTGAGTTATCAGGATTGCCTGAGGAATTTAGGACTTTTCACCAGAAACTCGTAGCCAACAGAGTTAAAAAGACTGAATGGGTATGGCATTCTTAACCATATGTCCTTCTCTACCTGCTCTGCCTCACCCACCCCAACCATCATGCCTACCCTGTCCACCCCACTCACCTCCCACTCTGTCTTAACCCTCTCATTCACCCACCCCAAATTGCTCACCTCACACTGCCACCCATCCACCCCACCATCTTCGCAATACACCCACCTTACCCACCCGAACTCCATCCACCCAACCATCCACCTCACTCAATCTGCTAACCTCATCCACCCACTGATCCACCCATCCACCTCACCTACACACCAATCCATGAACTCAGTCACCCCACTCATCCATTGCCAGCCCACCAGTCTGCACGGTCACTCATCCACTTCACCAACCCACCCACCACACGCCCAACCCACCTGTCAATCCTCACCACACACCATGGCAACCTACCATCCTCACAATCCATGCCCATCTACCCTGCCCACCCACCCCACCAATCCACTCACTCACCAACCCACCCAATCCCATCATCCCACTTAACCATCCACCAACCACACTCCACTTACCCACTCTACCACCCCTCACTGCCTACCCTGCCCACCCACCCATTCAGGCACACCACTGCACCCAACTCCACCCACCCGCCCTACTAACCCTGCTTACACAACACCTTAACCACCCTGCCCACCCAACCCACCCACACACTCACCCATTCACTCCACTCATCTCAGTCACCCTGCCAACTCTATTCACCCATATCATCTATCTGCCCAGCCACACATCCACCTAGCGACTCACTTCATCCCACCAGCTAACCTCATTATAAACCTCCAATCCTGTCCACAAACCCACCCCATCCACCCAGCCCACCCTACCCACCCATCCACCTACACTGCCCACCCACTCAACTACCTAAATCACCCATATACACATCCACCCATCCATTCAATTCACTCCATTCATCCATCCATTCACCAATTCCTTCCACCCCATCCACTCACCCTGCCACCCCATCCACCACCCTACCCACCCACACACCCCCTTAGTCACTCCACCCATCCACTGCCAGTCCACCAGTCTGCCCACACACACTCTACCCTGCCCACCCAGTCACACCCACACTTTCCATCAACCATACCCACCCTTTGCACCAACCATATTCATCCATCTGCAGACCCAACCCACCCACCAAACCATACACTTGCCTATACCTATCTACTTATCTGTCCACCCAAAACCCCACCATGTGCCCACCCAATCACCCATTTATTCAGTCACTTGCCTCCCCACCCTACAAACACCTAACTCACATCCAACCCACATACCCAATCAACCACCTTCCCCAGCCAATCCACCCTTCTACTCATCCACCCATCCTGCCCATCCCATTAAATCACCCAAACCACCCCACCCACCAATTCACCTAACCCACCCACCAACCAATACCAATATTCCAACCAAACCTGTTGACCCATCCTGCCCATCCACCCAGTCCATCCCACCTACTCATCCAACTCACTCACCCACATCATTATCCCATCCACCCACCCACCTTTTCCTCAACTGGGGTGCCCAGTACTGCCTCAAGTAGGTATCTTCAGTGTTGGAAGGTGCAGGTAGGAAGTATAAGTAGATCTGTAGGTTGGAAGGTAAGTAGATAGGTACCATAGTTTAAATGGTTGATGGGTAAATAATAAGAGATTAATTAGGTAGATACTGGTAGGTAGGTAAATCAGTATATGGGTGGAGTTGAAATGTATTAAGGTAGATGAGTAGGTAAACAGGAAGATGGAAAGAAAGGAGGTAATAAATAAGCATATAGGTAGATTGCTACTTTTGTTGATAACCCCGGTCTGTATGGCTGAGCAGACCCATCAGCTGCAGGCAAGCAACTGCTCCTAATAAGGCCATCCCATGCAATGAACCAATGTTCCCACATGGCTGGGAACTCCTCACAACAACGAGACGTGGGAAAAAGTCTGGAGGTTTGGTTCCTGGATGGACACTGCATTTGCATCTCTCCATCCTGTTAACAAGGGGACTATAGCAGGCTCCCCATCACTAAATATCAGGTTATAAAGTTATCACCCACTGTTGTGAATGGTTTCCATGGCTACAGGAAATCATTATGCTTGTCACTCACAGCCACTTGAAGTGAAAAGGGTAATAAAAACAGACTGGAAGGAAAGGGAAAACTAGGAAGAGAAGGCAGATACTGAGATAAAATGTTAAAGAAAGTAGTAGACAGCACTATATCAAGTTAGTGGATGATGGCTGCCACCACCTACCACCAATATAGGTAGGTAGGATGGTAATACTGTAAGAAGACCAGTATGTAGGATGATAATAAAGGAGGAAGATACATAAATAGGCAACTGGGCAGGTAGGAAGGGGAAGACATATATGGGAAGGTAAATACAGGTGGTCCTCGCCTAACGTGGTTTGCTGTAGTGCGATACTGCTCTAACACAGCACGATTTTGCAGAAGGAATAAACATTCCAATGCGGGCACTGTTAGCGTAACACGGTAATTTGAACCGGGCAGGCTGTGACGCGGTGTGCCCGGTTGTGGTGAGGGAGATTGCCAGGGACACCAGTGATGCTTCAGATGAACAGATTATGCAGGAAGTTGAGCAACAAGACAGGGAGAAAGATGAGAGGGAACATCTAGAGGAAGAGAGAGAGAGGCCAGACCAGCAGGTGAACCCAGCAGTGAAGTATAAAGTCAAATCCTGAGTCAAGCTGTCTCTCAAGGAGTTCATCTTTGACAGCGACCCTTCCCTTGCAAGTGGTAACAAGGTGATTAAGCAGATTGTTGATGCAGTCAGCATCTATAATCGTATGCACATTGACAGAGTAAACTGCCGTAAACAGTCACTGATCACTTGTTACTTCGCCAGACAAGCTGCCGCTGGTCTACAGCAAGAGCATATCCAGCGACAGCAGGATGAAGAAGCTATGGAGGACCTAGAAAGTGATGTTTGGAGTGTTGCTAATGAAACAGACTTTGATGGATTTTAGTGTGTGTTCTTCCCCTCTAACTCGTCTCCGGCGACATGTGTCTGCTCTTCTCCTCACATAAGGAACAATACAATAAATAAAAAACGTCCTGTACTGACCTAATGCATTTTTATAACCACATTAATGCACCACAAGGGGGGAAAAAGTGGACCCTAGGCAGGGGTGCGGAAGGATATAAGGGTTTTCAAGAGACTCTCTAACGCGGTATTTGCCTAATGCGAGGTTGGTGCGGAAGCAAATACGCGCGTTAGGTGAGGACCACCTGTATATACTCAAATACAAGCTTAAGTTCCAAGTCAGTGGAATACTGTGATTTTTTATTTTATTATAACTCATATTTATAATACTATCTGGAATACTGTGGATATGTATCCACTCACCATTTTGTTACTGACCTAATCTTGCAGATGTGTGAAACAGGATGCTGAGTATATGATGCTTGACAATTTAATTATCTATAAGTTTCTCAAATATTATTACCAATAACTACATAGAATCCAACCAAAATCCTACATTATGATGCAAGATCTGAAATGTTCACGGCTGCAGAATGTGGTGATTGTACTTTCTCCGTCCATATGATTCAGTAAGGTGAGAGGTTTCTTTAAGTACCTTCTGTCCTGGAGTTGCTTCCCAGTACAACCATGT
>JAGKTI010000695.1:47635-74485 GCA_018397915.1 Birgus latro | reverse complement strand
TTCCCATACACCCTGTGAATATAAGATCATTCCTGGAAGCTGGTTTTATTGTACTTCCAATGTTCTTGAACTTCAGAAAGCTCATTCAGATATACAGTATACTATTTTTAATAACAGAACAGAGGAAGGAAAAACTAAATAATGAATAAAAAGAAAAAAAATCCACACACCAGATTTTAGGTATCCTCCATTCATAAAAAATCTGTAACAGTTGGATTTGAACAGCTGCAGCTTGAAGTTTGGGGTGAAACATCTGTCTTATTTACCTTCTGTATCTGATCACTGTCCAGTGAGAATAATCCATTTCACTGACCACATACCTACAGCAAACTGGCATAACCATCAGGCAGCACAACCATCAGCCAGCATAACTATCACCAGGCATAACTACCAGTATAAAAGTAAAAACTGATCTATTACTTTTGTTCTCGTTGTGGCCCCAGGTTCATTTGAAACATAAGCCCCCTTCCACAGTAGGGAGTTGTTCTTATGTGCAGAATTGTCTTTTATTCCAATGCCTTTGTTCTTTGTGTATGTTGCTGCTTCTGTATGCATGATGGGAAAAAAAAAGAAAAAGACATGACAAGTGAACAGATATTGAATACTGTATCACCACAACTGACATACTAGTTTGTGAATGATATTTCTTGGACTCTCAATGTCAGCGTGTGCTCAGATCAGATTTGGATTTAAAAGGTAAAAGATGATGGTGCAGTGGCAATGCTGATGCAGAGAATGAGACCTCACCTGAGTGAGAAAGTACCACATTGTACTGCTAATATTCTCTGGCAAGCACCTGATATAAATTATGTATTTTTGCCAGAAAACTGAGGAAACATAAAATGAGGCTTCTTGATACTCTACTGTGTCCTTGAAAATGATCAGGCAAGTCTTAAAATGACAACCTTGTGATTTTTTTTTTTTCCCCAAATCTAACCCTGAAATGAAGACACAATGACAGAGACAGTCTAAGAAATATCCTCCATTAGTTAACTTGCCTTGTATAGTGACACAATATTCAGTATCTGCTCATTTGTCATATCCTTCCTCTTTACCAAAATCTAGACAAAGGCAGGTAAATATGCATAAAACAATGGCACTGGCTGGACCAAGTTGACCACTACTGGATGAGATAATTGTTCCCGTACACTTGGGGAATATACTACATGAGACACCGAAACACTAGTTTGAATCTAAATGTGGGACAAGGAGTAAAGATGAAGCTGCTAGAATCAGGGCTGAGGAAAGGGTGGGGGGCAGCTGGGGACAGAGAAGGGGTCCATGTCCTCTAAGATAGTGTTAAGAGGGTGGAAAATGTAACATGTATCACGTATTAAATGAATGGAGTACAATTTGCATGAACAGAGTACTGCATGAATACATGACAAACGATCACCATCTATCCTGTGTTGCCCCATGAGGAACGTAGCAGCCCAGGGCAAGGCAAGTTGGTCTTGACATTTAAGATGAGAGTGACCAGCCTCACTCATCCCTGACTGGCATTACGCGAGCAGTACACCCAACCATCCCTTGGATATAAACCTGCATAGGCTCAATCTGATTGGTGTGCCTTAATTACCCACTAAACCACCAGGTGCCATAATTTGGATATATGGTTACCACCCAGTGTAGTAAATGGTTTCCTGCTGTACAAAAAACCATTTGGCTTATCACTCAGTGTAGTGTCACCTGTAGACAGAAGGAAGAGATAGGAATGAAGGAAAGAAAGACAGAAGAGGAAGGAAGGAAAGAAGGAAGTAAGAGAGGAAAGGGAAGTCACCTGAAAGCAGCACTACATCAAGTGAGAGGATGGTAAGCGCCCCCACCTACCACAAACGATAGTACACCCGAATACTGTATATTCATTTGTTTCCTTCCATTACTAAATAGTATTTCTCATTTTTCTTTACATAATATACTTAATTTCCCTGCAGTTACAGTATTATTACTGTTTTATAGAGAGGGAGGGGAAGGTGCCATGGGGCACCAGGATACTTTTGGCAATACATCAATGTGCCGAGACACACTGGTTAGGGAGAAGTCTAACTGTAAGCTAGGCTTTGAGTATAATATATTCAGCACAGTTCTCAGGGGGAGAGGGGCCTGTTGTCGATAATCTTGGCCCGGGCCTGGTGATGGCTGTTGGTGCCCCTGGCTAGACTTTCAATTATCTAGCAACTGTGCCTGTGGGTGGAGGAGGGTCAGAGAAGTTGATGGCTCCTACCCCTCCTCTTCCTGTCACCACTCTTCTTGCACACAGTCATTGCAGACTAATAGGCAAGTGTCAGGCTATTGTTTTTCTATTTCTTGTTTTACATTCAGAGGCACCAGTGTCTAAGGTGGAACATTCATTTAGTGTACATCATACACTGAACTCTTTCTGACAGAGAAGTACATTAGTTTTGAGTGTGTATGGTGGCATTCCTCTAAAATGCTTAACGTAAGTACAGCTGCTCTCCTACTTATGAAAATACTTGGGACAGAGAGTTGGTTTGTAACCTCAAAAGTCTGTAAGTCCAAATTCACAAATAACTAAGGCTAAATACAGTGTATAGAAATCACTGGTGAACATTAAGAATGAAGGTAGCAACTAAAGTACCACTGCAGTACTAATTACTTAAAGAAGTACTGAATACAATAGTTTGTAGATGTCAGTGAAAAAAAAATAACGGGTGCCTCTAAAAAAAAGTTTGTCTCCGAAAGCCATAAGTTAGGGAGCAACTGCAATGTAGTAAGTGGCAAGGGACAACTAGTAAAGGATCATAACAGCCACTCTGAAGTAAAGCAATTAAAAAAAATTCTGGTATAAAAACAACGCTGTGTATAAAACACTGACCTTGTTCAGAAGTACAATGGTTAGTATGGTCTTTGAAGTTATCTACAAAGACCAAGGCACCACATCCACCACAGGAGACTGCTGATTCACCACCGTCACTTGCATCATCTACATAACAAACTTAACACTGTAATATTATATCACGTAATGAAAATAAATATAATGTTAAAAACAAGGAAGCCTCATAATTTCAACTGATTAACATATACAGAACTTAAAAGGCTGTGGAAACAGATATACTGCACATGTCTAAATGACTAATTAATTAAAGCCTAATTAATACAATGCAACAGCACCTGCTACATCAGGTGGTAGGTGATGGTGACCATCATCTACTCGCATATAGTGCTGTTTATTTCTTCCTTCACCTATATAATTCTTTTTATATGTCTGCTCTCCTCTCTTTTTATTTCTCCCATCCTTCCTATCACTTTTTATTACCCTTCTTTCCACTTCAGGTGACACTCCACAAATGACAAGCATAAAGGTTTCTTGTAGTCCCAGAACCCATTTACAATGCTGGGTGAAAACCAGACTGGGGATGATCAACAACAACCTGTTGCATCATAATGATAAACATACTGAGTTCATTATAAAGTACAGATGATGGACTCTCAGTTTGTAGGGAGGAGTGAAATTAATTTATCTATCTATCTATATATATATAACCAGTAAAGTCACGGTCATACATTCCCCTTATAACCCACAACATCTAGTTTAAACTTATGGCACACCAGTCACTGTTCTTTCAAATGCATGAAGTCAGTGAGTCAACTATGGGCAGAAAAACATATCAAGCCTCTCTCATCTCAAGAAGGATAATTACCAAAGAGCAGCAAGAAGCAGAGCTGATGGATTATTACATGAAACATGTCCCAGACTGTTGAAAAGGGAAAAAAAATTTACCTGTAATCTAGCTCTTCTACTTCTCAATTTCTCTTGATTGCTAATACTGCTAAGCTGAGAAAAGCAAGGTATATGTTTCTCTGCTCACAGATGTTTCTCTTTGGTAAGATGGATCAGGGAGGAAAGTGATGAACATTTATCAAGTGAGAAGAAGACGAAGTGGAATAGCAGGCACACTTTTATCTCAGCCTGTCCCTAAGGCTTCAGTGAAAAGAGCAATAATAAACTTCATTCTGGTAAACTATGCAATTTGTAGTATGCTTGCAGTTTGTGAAAAATGTTTGTGGATAATGCTCAACAGGGCAAACTGGATTACTCTCATGATTACTGAAACATTGAAAAAATTCATCATAAGGAAGAAGGCCAGGAACTGGGGCTCTGATGGCTGGTGATGTAGTAGCTCTAGTCTTCCCTGTCACTAACTAACTACCCAGCTCAAGAGCACTGCTAGGTTCAACTGATGTGAAGAACAGAGGTCAGATACAAATTTTACTACAATTTTGAAACACTGTTACAAACTTTATGCTAAATCTTCTGTCATAGACGTAAATACACTAACAGCACAGTTGAAACAATAAAATGCCAGTATATGAGTTTGCATGACAAAATGCTGGAAAAAGTGGATGATGAGATACAGAAGATTTAATGCTTAGTGTGAAGGAAATGATAAATGAAGGTGTTACACTGGATGTCATTAAAGTGTGCAGTTGTTGAACTAAAATGGAAATATTTAATACGGAGTTTAAAAAGAGGCTGCATCAATATCTTGATAATGACTGGGCACTGGCTCAGTACCCATGACTGGCTTGTCTCAAGGCAATCCAAGCCTCTTTAGATTTGCTAAATCCTATACTCTGTACTGTGTCTTCTGTGCCTTATTCTCAGTCTAGATGAGTCTTTTTTGTGCTTCTCCTCCACCATCTTCTGCTTTCCGTGTCTCCCTCCCACGTACCCAGCTCTCTCATATCTCACTCCACCTTATCTCTCCACCTAAATCTCATGTCTCCCTTGAGCTCTGACTCTATTAATTAACTCCCTCTATGCCATCTTACTGGTTTTCTCAATACATGTTGTGATGAGGAGAGGTAGGCTGAGGTGGTTTGGACATGTGGAGAGGATGGGGGATGATAATTGGATACAGAGGGTGAGAGGTGTTAATATTGGGGGAGGGGTTGGGAGGGGTAGACTGAGAAAGACATGGGACGAGGTCATTAAGTGTGACTTAAGGGTTAAGGGACTGAACAGAGAGGCTGCCAGGCATCGAGCAGCGTGGAGAGCCGCCATTAGGTGACCAAGGCCGACGCATGCAAGCATGTTGGAGCCTTCAAAAACGAAACGAAACGAATACATCTGCATGTGGAACACCTCACCTTACTGAGATAGAATGAATATAAGGTGCTCAAAACCATCAACAGTTCTACAAGACTTACCAAGTGAGTTTGGTAGTTCAGCTATAGTGATGAGCTCTGGTTCTTCATTATCAGTAGTGTGCATTACAAATATATGATGCTTAATATCTCGTTCTTCCTCTCTTTCCTCAGCTTTAACAGCACTTCCTTCTTTTGCATCTCCTTGTCTCTCACATTGCTGGTCTCCCATGTTCTTATTTTTGTCACCTGAATTCAGAGAGGTAATCAAGATCCCCTGTTCTCCAGATCCTATAAAATATAATAAAGTTTAATTTCTTCAATATGGTGGTGTCATAATATTCTTGTCACTTCCAGACAATTTTATTCTATTTAGGAAAGATCTCTTATGCTGAACAGGTTACTAAAAATTGTAACTAACCCCTTTATTCTGAAAGGTCTCTCCTATGGTAAACAATATTGTC
Source organism: Birgus latro (assembly GCA_018397915.1). Lineage (NCBI taxonomy): Eukaryota > Metazoa > Arthropoda > Malacostraca > Decapoda > Coenobitidae > Birgus > Birgus latro. The sequence continues at coordinate 68,912 of JAGKTI010000695.1, read as the reverse complement.
TGAATGTCTGAATGTAGCAAGAATAAAATGAAATATACATCATTGGAGTTAAAAAGAGTTTTAATTTATCACACCTGGAATAAGGAAGAAAGAATGCAACCCATGAAATCTCTGTATACTGAAAAAAAAAAAACTATGAGCAAAAAAAATGGCTACTTGGAATACTTCTCGACAGATTTATCTCAAGTCTAAATTCTTAAAAGTGATCCAAAGTGTGTGTGTTTGTGTGTGTTTTATCGTATTACTCTGTTCTCTTTACTTATGGCCCTGCAGTCAGTGCTTGGCTGTGATGTAACTTCTCAGCCAGTCAGGTAATAGTTGCTAAGAAGCGATGGTAGCATTATGGACCGTACAAGGCTCTTTCATTAACAAATTTTTTCATTGTCTGTAATCATATGTTTATAATGTGTTCTACTGTTAACTGAACCTGGAAGAAATTGGTCATTCGATTGTCCATCATATCATAGTGGGTTCTAAAACCTGCACGTATTCTATTAAACAACTGTTTCCCTGTGCACTAGAGAAATGGACACCCCACCACAAATCACTTGTGGTATGGTACAAATAACTTTGTTGTTCTGCTATTACAAGAGATGATGATAAATCTGGAATATCACTGCTTCTAGTTCATGCCTTAAAAAACAAATAAAAAATTACAAATGAAGATACTTTTCTTCTTCTTTAGCCTTGGAGAGTCCAGTCTAACCCCCCCCCCAAAAAAAAAAATAATAAATAAATAAATAAATATAATCTATCTATTGCCAGACACCATAATCCCCTAAGGGGTGGCCATTTGACTTTGAGTTATTTGTTTTACAGGGAGAGGCACTAACCCTCCACCAACCCATTTGTTGACACGTAGGGAGCACATATGGTTTGCTTATATGGTTACCACCCAGTGTTGTAAATGATATCTTGGCTTACAGGAAACCATTTGGCTTGTCACTCAATGTAAAGCCACCTGTAAAGGAAAGAAAAGCAAGAAGAAGTGACAGGAAAGATGAGAGAAATAGGAAGAGAGGAGGGCAGGCACAGAAAAAAAATGATAAGGGCTAAGGAAGAAGTAGGCAGCACTACATCAAGTGAGTGGATGATGGTTGACGCCACCTACCACTATAAATATAATAATCTATCTAACTATCTACTGCCAGATGCCATAATTGCGTAAGGGGTGGCCATTTGAAGAGTTATTTGTTTTACAGGGAGGGGCACTAACTCTCCACCAACCACTTGTTGACATGTAAGGAGCAGGTTTGGTTTGGTTATATGGTTACCACCCAGCGTTGTAAATGGTTTCTTGGCTTACAGGAAACCATTTGGCTTGTCACTCAATCTAAAGCCACCTGTAAAGGAAAGAAAAGCAATAAGAAATGACAGGAACGATGGGAGAAATAGGAAGAGAGGAGGTCATGCATAGAAAAAGAATGATAAAGGGTAAGGAACAAGTAGGCAGCACTATATCAAGTGAGTGGATGATGGTCGCCACCACCTACCACTAAAATATAATAATAATAATAATAAAATAACAATAATGATAACAATAATAATAATACTAATTTAGAGGATGTTTAACACAAAATTAACAGATACTTACATTCTCAATGAAAACAAATTATACAAAAGTTCCCTGAAAAAATTTACAATCTGACAGAATAATTAACATTAAACTATGCTTTATTCTTTCTGCATTACCTTTATGGAGTGATAAATGAGTAGTTTTTACATTTCAGTAAGCACAGATGAAACACGAAGTTCATAAATTTTGATTTAAATTTAGAAAACTGCCAAGCTGTTTTCACGCCAAAGTACTTGGTCATAGCTGTAAGCAAAATATGCCAGTTTCCTCAAAGGTGCTGACACTGCTGTAATCAAGAGGGGTAAAAGAGAACAGAAAGCCACCAGTGACAGGAGAACTGGGAGAAATCGGAACAGTGGAAAAGTGGCAAAACACAGGCATTCAGAGGAGCACCACAAGAATATGGTATCTCCAAATGCTGATATTTAACACTGGTTTGCCATGAGGATGGTACACTGTATCATGTTTGATAATTCTCTAATTTCCAAACTCACTGAGATATTATGGGATAATGTATACTTTTAAACTTGAAATGGCAGCTGCATGTTCCACTACCAGCAACTAAATAAACAGTTTTTAATTAATCCAACTGTTACAGATATTTTATGAATGGAGGATGCCAGTAATCTGGTGTATGTTTTTTTTTTCTTTATTCATTTGTTTTTCCTTCCTCTGTTCTGTTATTAAAAAAAAAAAATCTTTGAATATAAAATGCAATAAATAAAGGGTGATTTACTACTCTCAGGCCTCAGATAAATTTTGATATTTTCATTATTAACGAACAAATTTAAGTGAAATCTGGTACTTATTTTTATACTCCATTACAATATTTTTATACTCCATTACAATATTTTTATACTCCATTACAACTGTCTACAATTACACCAAGTTTTGAAAACAGTCTCATTCAGCATCTGAACCTAATTGTACCTAGATTTCCAAACTGGAAATTTTTGGTGCAAATTCACTGTCTGAGAGCTTCAGAAAAAATATACAGGAAGGAAGATGGAGCTGTACTTTGTTTTTCCTGATTTGGAGAAGGCCTTTGAGAGAGTTCCTAGGGAGGTGGTGAAGTAGCAATGAGAAAGCTTGGGACTGAGGACTTGCTTGTTAGAGTGGTTAATTTTGGAGAAGGCCTTTGAAAGAGTCACTGGGGAGATGGTGAAGTGGGCAATGAGAAAGCTTGGGAATGAGGAGTTGTTAGTTAGAGTGAATGGCAATGCATGAGGGTGCTTGCAACTAGGTGCAAGTGTAAGAGGATCTGAGTGATGAGTTTTATGTTATGTGAAAGTTAGTGTGCATTAGGGGTCAGTTTGGGGAAGCTTATTGTTTATCACAGTACCTGAAGTTCTCTTACGTGACTTCAGAACTGGATTTCCATGGGAGGTGTTATATGCAAATGAATGTTGATAGCAGAGAATAAGAGGGTGGTCAAGGAAAGATTTAGGAAGCAGACATATGGAATGGGGTACAGGGGTTTGAGAGTACATGCTGATAAAACAAATGTGATGATATCTAGGGTTGGTGGCAATACTGTCAAACCAGAAGGAGTGTGGTCATGATCAATTTGCCAAAAGAGTGTGGGACGTACTCCATCTTGAGCAGTGTTTGTGATGTGTGAGTGTATAAGCGATGTAGTGGTATCAGAGGCAGGGTGTAAAATAACGCTAATTCCATGTGTGCAGTGTATAGGACAGAGTATGAAGAGGCAGAGAAGTGGGAAAAACCTGGCCTAGCTGAGAGTCTCTTGAGTGTGTGGAGGGGTTTTGTTATTTGGGAGACACTGATATATGGTGGATAGGGTAAGGAATATTTGGAAGAAGTTTAAGGAGTTGTTGCCTCTCCTAACACTGAGAGAGATCTGCATCTATGCCATGGGGTCCTTGCAAGCGGCATGTGTTAGGAGTGCAATAATCGACAGAAGTGAGACTTGGGAAGTAAAGGAAGAGGATATTCATATGTTTAAACACATAGAAATGATAATGATTTGATGGATGCGAAGTGCATCACTGAATGACAGGCCTGGGGGTTAGGTTTGTGATTGAAAAGTTGAGAGGATGGATGAGACTTGAGTGTACTAATGCTATGATGAGATGGGATAGACTGAGATAGTTTGGGCATGTGGAGAGGATGAAGGATTACAACTGAGCGTGGAGGGTGAGAGGTGTGAATGTTGAGGGCAGGGTTATGAGAGGTAGACCAAAAATGACCTGGTGCAAGGTCATATAGTGTGACTTCAGAGATAAGGAACTGAAGAGAGGTGCTGCTAGAGATTAAGCAGCATGGAGAGCTGCCCAGCCTTTATAAACAAAATAAAATTATCCATAATAATAATAGTTACATTCTCCTAATAATGTTTTTTCTTAGTTATTCAAGCGTGCAAGGCTTGTTTTTTAATCTTTCTCCTTTGCAGTGACCTGATAGCCAGGAAAAATATCTTGAACTGAATTAAGATTATTAAAAATATGATGTCAGCTACTGAGTATGGCATGATCACTGGATCAGTGCAACTGACCAACAGATGCCCCATCAGTGCCACAATGGTGGAAGAACAGCTTTCATCAATGTAGGGGAATTTCTCAAATGCTGTATATGACTGATGTAAACTGAAACTTTGAAATACAGTCCTTCCTCCAATTTTGCGAGAATATGGTCGACAAAAACCCTCGCAAAATCAAAATTCGGATTCAAACAATCAAATATATGAAATAAAGGCAAATTGGTCGACATCACCCCAAGGTAAGCACTTTTTCCCACTCTTTCTCTCGACTCTACCTCTTAATTTTACGATGATAAATGAAACAAACATGAACTGATGTACTGTACAGTGATATTAATGAGAAAACATCATAGGTAAGAAACATTAAAAAAAAAAAAAAAATGCATTTACACTGATATGAAGACTGGCGTGGTGTACGGGACTGGTGGCAGGGCGGGGCTTGGCTACTGTGGCCCCGTGGGGCCTACGTCATCACTATCACTGTCGGCAGATATTTCCACATCTTGCTGTGTTTTTTCTGCCTCTCTCATGAATCCCTCGAAGTCAGAATCATCACTGGGGTCATCAGAATCAAAAAGGTAAGGGATGCTAGGATCGCTGGCTGCTTGGGAAGGGGTGGCAGGACTGCTGGTCGATGGGGCGAGGTCTCTCGGGGTTCTCATGAATTTTGTGATTAGAGACTGCTTCCTCTTGTTAACCCCATCTCTGTGGAGGTCAGCATAAAAGCGAAGGGCCCTGTCAACACCGTGGCATGCTTCCTGAGCCCTCAGGTCAATGACATCTGGTCAATGACAGCGAGGATATCGGCCAGGTTATGCATCGTTAATTCTCGGCCCCTTTGCTTTTATGCTGACTTCCACAGAGGCAGAGTTGAGAGAAAGAGTGAGAAAAAGTGCTTACCTTGGGGTGATGTCGACCAATTTGTAGTCAGCACTGCCTCACTCGCCACTGAACCTGATGTGTTTAAACCCCTTCCTTTTGAGGAACTGGCATAGCCACCCACTCGATGCCTTGAAATGTTTTGTTGGAGGATTAATGGCTTTTTTAAGGCACGTGTGATAGAATATCTTGGCCTGCTCCCTCATATGGCGCCCTTCCTGTTCCTTTCTTTGAATGTAGTGAGCAAGATATCTTTCCATTTTTATTAGCACTTCTTTGTTGTCCACCTGCATTCTACCATCAAACTGAGCACCTCCAAAGTTCTTTGCTGCTTGCTTGATTTGTTCACTGTTCTTTAAAATCATTATCACTGTCGATTCACCAACACCAAACTCCAGACCAAGAGCAGAATTACCTTTACCTGCTTTTTTCCTTTCAATCATTTTCAGTTTGGTCTCCAAACTTATTTTCTTGTTCTTCTTACCCGTTGGTGCCATGATAACATTCGTGCAAGGTTAGACTGCTGGGGTATTGCGAGGAGCACCGAGAAATTGTGAGGGTCAGTGACCTTGGTTAGAAACAGGTGCAAACAAACGTGGCAGGGTGGCAGACCACTGAACTAGGAGGCTCAGTACGCCCACTGAACCATGACGTCACTGCTCCGCATGGCAGAGTGGTGTGGGAAGACAACTCTCCCACCACTCGACCTTGCAAAATGTGTGATCGCCGTAAAGTTCATAAATGTTAAAAAATACATGACTTTTGGAACTACCTCGCAAAATTGGTGAATCGCAAAGTTAAAATTCGCAAAGTTGAAGGATGTACTGTACAAAGTTTCATTTAAATCCATTCATTAATAACAGATACACTGGCAATATTCTGGGGCCTCAGAGTAGTGAATAATCTTGTATAAAACTTAAAGTTTTATAAGCTTAACCCCACCTTGCTCTTGCTCACTGTTTGTGAGCCGGATTATATTTTCCGACACTGGAGTGTTCCCTATTTCTCTGTTGTGCAGTCTTTTCACATGGCGGGAACATGCAGAATGTTCATAGAAATCTGAAAGATGCAGTTTATCATATATGAAACCTGTAGCAGAAATCACTGTAAATGTTATCTGTTGTACTCTGCTTTAGCCAATGAACATGATAAGAATTTTAGATACATCAAAAACACCTTCTAAATGTATTATTTACCTTTATGCTAAAACAGCATTGCCCAGTCTAGATAGGAGACAATGGCTCAGTTCAGTACACTGCCTGTAGAGGATAAATACTAGGATTTGTATTCAACACTCTCCTTCTGGAGGAACCCTAGAAAGTGGTTTCCAGCTGCTTATGTCACCATGCAGGCATCACATGTGGTGGCATGAGGAATCATCCCAAAATTAGAAAGTAAAAAATGGAATACATTATATACTTTTTGCATCTAATCATATACCCTCACAAGACATGATGACCTTCCTCCAAAGTCATTAGTTCATAAACTGTGAGAAGAGCACCCTACGCCACATTCCCATACTTCGGGCTACAAGGTTGGTGGAAGTCCATGCTTCACCACTTTTTTGGGGAGGCATGAGGTCATCATGCATTCTGCAGTTCTTCTCATCTTCCATTCATCCACCATCTAATCCTTTTCTCTCCTATAAGTAGCATATACATCTGAGTTTAGGTTACTCAATCCAACACTGAAGGTGAGGGAACCCAGCCTCACAGTATTATGTCAGCGATAAACCTCAACCATCCCTCGGATGTAAACCCTTGAGCACCCCATCCAGTTGCAGTCCTTTCCTTCACACCAGATGTCTGTCTATCTATCTATTGCCAGATGCCTCAATCCCAAACGGGGTGGCCACAAACAAATCGCCTCCATGTCACTCTGTCCCCTGCCATTTCACTACCACGCTCCCAACTCACATCCCCCTCTCTCATATACCTCTCCACTCCATCTCATCCTCGGCCTCCCCCCTCCCTCTCGCCCCCTCCACCTCACTCATATACACTCTCCTCATGTCTTTCACTCTCCATCCTCTCCACATGCCCAAACCACCTTAACGTGTTTCTCCTAACGCTTCCCATCACGTCCTCAACCACACCACAACACTCCTTCACTTCCTCATTTGTTAATCTGTCTCTCCATGTGACTCCACATGCTCCTCTCAAATAACTCATTTCCACTGCTCTCACTCTTGACTTCTGTCCTTCCAACAGGGTCCAAGCTTCACTTCCATATGTCAGAGTTGGTATCACAATACTGTCATGTAACAACTTTTTCTCTTCCATGCTCACCTCCCTGTTTCTTATCACTGCTTTCAACGAACCAGCAACCTTCCTTCCCTGCTGCACCCTTTCGAGCACTTCACCCTCCAGACTTCCATCCTTACTCATCACACTGCCCAAGTACTTAAAGTCACTCACATTCTCCATTTCCTTCCCATCCAATCTCACTGTACACTCACTGGCTTCACTTCTCTCGAAGACCATCACTTTACTCTTCCCCACATTCACCTTTAGATTCCGTTTCTTACACACTCTCCCAAACTCATCTACCAAGCCTTGCAGCTCCCCTTCGTCTTCACTCAACAACACAGTATCATCTGCAAACAACAGTACAGGGAGTTTCCAAACACTGCCCTCTCTCACTAGGGCCACTCCAACATCCACTGCCCGACCTTGTATCTCTTTTATAACCCCATCCATATACAGATTGAACAACCATGGAGACATGACATATCCTTGTTTCAATCCAACCTTCAAATGGAAAGATTCACTCAGTTTGTCATCCACACGCACTGCAGCCTTAGCACCCTCATACATACTCTTCACTGCCTTCAACAACTTCCCATCCACTCCATATATTCTTAATACCTTCCACAAACCTTGTCTATCCACCCTGTCATATGCTTTCTCCAGATCCATGAAGGCTGCATACAACTTCTTGCCCCTCTCTAGAAACTTTTCCATTTGGTTATTTGGCCATTATACAGCACAGTAAACAATCTCTTGGGTTACAGTACATCATCTGGCTTGCCACTCAGTGTACAATCACCTGAAGGCAACACTACATCGAGTGAGTGTTTTTGTGCCCCTGCTATGTGACAGGAATGTCCAGCTTTCAGAGTATGTGTCTACATTACCTTACACAAGTCTGACCATTATTTTTCTATATGCATTTAAGCACATAAAAAATAGCTGCCAAACAAGAATAAAATTACTATTATAAACAAAACCAATGAATCGCAGGAAGAAGTTTTATACATGCTTTTCTGCCTACATAAGAAGAAAAGGAGTTAAATCTGGGTCTTCCTCTTTCTATGGCTAACATCGTAAATGTACTCAAAGAGCCATGATCTTTTTTTTTTTTTATGCAAGGAAGAAGGAACCAAAGGCCAGGGCCCGCATACTGTTCCTTCCAAGAAAAAGTAAAAACAATACAAAAGAGAGCCAAATTCAAGATCCATTCATTTCGAGCTGCCTGGACACACTGCGCTTGAAAGATTGGAGATCATAGGAAGTAGGGAATACAGACAGAGGGAGACAGTTCCAGAGTTGACCAGTTGCATAAATGAAGGACTGGGAGTAATGGTTAACTCTTGCATTAAAGAGTTGGACAGAAAAGGGATGAGAGTTTGTTGCTAGACGGGTACCACGCGCCCGTCGTAGAGGTGGAGGGATGCAAGCAGACAGTTCAGAAGAACAGTGACCATTGAAGTAGTGATAGAAGAGATATAAAGAGGCAACAGTGCGACGAAGAGACAAAGGTTGAAGGGAATCAGTAAGAAGAGGAGAGTTAATGAGACGAAAAGCCTTTGACTCCACCCTATTGAGAAGGGCTGCATCTGGGTCCGTCCACCCCATGTAAATGTAAGAAACAGGATTTGATGGTGAAGACAGGTGACCTAACTGTTCATCCCAAAAAGGAATTTCTGAGCCGTCGTTTGTACATGTTTTCTGCTACAAATCTTGGATGCATATGATATAAAAATAGTGCCTAGATTGAGTTTTTGAAATATTATTGCTACTTACTTTTGCCACATATCTTGCATACATAAGGTTTAAAATTAAAGTGTCGATTTTTGTGTTCCTGAAGAGTTTGAGGCCGAGCAAACGACGAGCCACACACATCACATGGAAACGGCCTTTCCCCAGTGTGAGTCCTCAGGTGTCGATCCATGTCACCTAAAATATAAATGAATGCCATGATTAACTTCCTGAATCCAGGTGATGTCCTTTTTTAGTTTATTCTTCCTGCTGCCAGACAATTTTATGTAACTTGGGAAAGGCCTCTTGACTGAGAAGCTTATTTTTGCTACATCTAACCCCTTCAGTTTAAAAGTACGTAAAACAGGAAATGACAAGGAAAATGCAAAAGCCATCCCCACGCCCAATGGGTTAAGTAGTTCAAACTCCCCAGTGTAATTCTCAAGATGCCCATCCATGTCACCTGAGATTTATGCAACCTACACTTAAGCAATTAAAACTCCCCAGCTAAGAGTCCTAAGGTGCCGATACATGTCACCTGATATATAAATGCAAGCTATAATTAAGTAATTACAACTCCCCAGTATAGGTCCAAAGGTACTGAGGCATGCCACCTGAAATATATATGCAATGCATAATTTTATCTACCTATCAGACACAGATGCCTTACCACTAGAGGGGGTGGTCATGAGGGCATTTCTCCTAACATTTTCCATCACATCTACATCAAATCCACAATGGTATAATTAAGGAGTGAAAGTGCAATCACAAGAACCGACAAATTAAGAAGGACCTTACAAGAAGATTGGTGATGTGCAGAATAAATGAGTGGGCCATTTACAACAGATATGAGAGGGAAGAAATCACAGCAGTAAGAAATCCAGAGTTAGATGACAGAAGTGAGGAGGGCAAGTTATTGGCTAAGTCTTCTATGAGAAATAACTTCTGGAACTGGTACCTTTAGTTGTAAATCTTCTGTTGCACTCTGGGCAAGCAAATGGTTTTACCCCTTCATGACGCTGATGATGGGTGACCAGCTGTGAACGCTGCCGGAAAGACCTCCCACACACATCACACAAGTGGCCAAATTGGTCAGTGTGGATCAACATGTGTGCCTGAAGAATGCCAGACTGTGCAAATCTCTTAGGGCATTGGGAGCATCTGAAATACAGCAATAGATATCTGAAATAATATACAGTGTACATATAAAGCATTGTTATAAAGTCCAAATAAAAGCTTGAATAATGACCATCATTCAAGGTGGTGGTGACCATCATCCACTTACTTGATGTAGTGCTGCCTACTTCTTTCACCTTTAACATTCATTTTCTGTGTCTGTCCTCCTCTCATCCTATTTCTCCCATCTTGCCTATCACTTTTTATTACTCTTCTTTCCTTTTCAGGTGGCTTTGCATTGAGTGACAAGCCAAATTGTTCCCTGTAAGCCAGGAATCCATTCACAATGCTGGATGGTAACCATGGAACCAATCCATATGTGTTCCCTACATATCAAGTGGGTTGTTGGTAGGTTAGTGCCCCTTCCTGTAAAAACAACTAACTCAAACGGCCACCCCTTACAGGATTATGGCGTCTGGCTATAGATAGATAGATAGATTCAAATATGGTACAGAATGCAGCTGACATAATGATTCATGGCATGTGCAACAATAGTTTTGGTAGCACTTGTTTAATACATAGTTTTCCTACTGCAGTAGCCAACTACCTGTAGCACAGTACAGTACTAGGAAGAAGAATTTAACCTTTACATGAACAGCTTTGTCTCGGGGCTGGGAACTTGAGAGATGTAGACCATGTAGACCAGTGACTCTTAAACAAATTCACTCTCTATTAACTCTTTGGCAGCACTCTGAAGATGAAGCTTTCAGGCTCTCTTACAACACCATTGGTAAAGTGCAAGAAGCGCATTACAGAGCACTCATTTTGAATGAGCAGACAAAAAAAACATCAGTGACTTTGGGTTAAGGCTGCCAGCCTTTGTAAGCCATAGTAACTAAAGATAAGAAGCAATGTAATCTCTCCTCAGGTATATGAATATGGAAGGACTCCTCCCATCACCATTTAAAATACGTGAATGTTGACACTACTAGGCTATAACCTCTGCTTCAGGGTCCCAGAAAGAAGAAAGCATTGAGTGTAAAACTACAGTTAGGTAAAGGGATGCTATACAGCAATGGTTCTCAAATTTTCTGGCCCATGGTCACCAAATATTGTTGCTAGAGGCTTGCAACCCTCCTCGAAATGAACAGATCTTGAATTTGGCTCTCTGTTATCTTGTTTTTGTTTTTACTTAGAGGGAACAATCTTGTGGGCTCCTTCTTTCTTACATAAAAAATTTCATCATCCAATCCTACTTTGCCCCATGAGGAACGTAGGAGCCTGGGTTTAGGCATGTTGGTCCTGACATTTAAGATGAGAGTCACCAGCCTCACTCATCCCTGAGTGGCATTACATGAGCAATAAACCCCAACCACCCCTTGGATATAAACCTTCACCGGCTCAATCCGATTGGAGCACCGTAATTACCCACTAAACCATCAGGTGACATAAAAAAAATAAAAAAAATAAATATAAATCCACACACAAGTATGCATGCTCACACAACAGCTTATAAACTGTTATTGCAGAGTCATTTTCCTTGCTGCACTGGGATGCTGCAGGCAGGTGCTACTTCTGGTCAGACTGATACCGGAATATCAATTACTCTAATGTCAGACACCTCACATCAGAGTATACATATTGATAATTAGACTTGACATTAAATGTTCTCAAGCATCAAGCAAAATCAGGCTAACTTTGAGAGAGATAAGACTGTTTTGTTGTTGTTGATCAACCCATGCCTGTCTGGCTGAGCAGACCCATCAACCACAGGCAAGCAACTGTCCCTACAGGGTCATCCTGAGTAGTGACCCAACATTCCCTTGTGGATGACAGTGCTCCGCAGCGGTGAGATGGTGGGAAAAGTGTAGAGGCTTGGTTCCTGAATGGATGCTGCATTTGGATATCTCCACCCAGTCAGCAGGGGCACCAAAGCAGGTTTCACATCACCCCATTACAGTATTTGGTTATATGGTTACCACCCAGTGGTATAAACGGTTTTCTGGGTTGCAGGAAAATATTACGCTTGATACTCAGTGCAGATCCACCAGAAGAGGAAAGAAGAGTAACAAAATGTGACAGGAAGGAAAGGAAGAAGTAGGAAAATATGAGGGCAAACACAGACATAGAATGATAGATGTGAAGGAACAAGTAGGCAGCATTACATCAAGTGAATGGATGATGGGTATAACCACCTACCACCTGACTGTATCGTGAACTGGTTATGAATTACTGACAGTGTCAGCTTCGTCATATGTGTTCCACAGATAGTGAAGAGCGAGGGAATGGGTGGGGGAGAAAGTTCAACAGGCATTTCTTTAGAAAAATTTAAATTATATCCCTGATTTTGAGATGACAGCTGCAATGACATTTTTCACAAATATATAGTGAGTAACCAGTATACAGCCTTTCACAGTCATTAAGAGTATGCTAACAATGTAATATGTCCATTCTGTGTCTCTGCCACCCATCAAAATTCTTCTCTGGACCCACTTTTGGGTCACAACCCACAGCTTGAGAATCACTGCTATACTTGTATATAAGATGATCCATTTATTACGTAACCCAATTCTTACATGTTGCAGGGGGAGCTCAGTTAGCAATACCAGTGTCGACCTTGTATAATTTTGTGCTTCACATAACTCTTTTCATATATTACAGCCTTCTTTTTTATATCCACTGATTTCATAGTATATTAAGAATTTCATACAGCAGTCAAATCATATTCACCCCTCACAAAAACAGACTGCGCCATTCCCACAACACACAAAACTGGAGAGTGCATTATATGAACTGCATAATATTCTTGTAACTTAATAATATGCTCAGTGTTTGAAAGGGGTGTCTTCCCATTTTGGCACTGATATATTTAGGTGGCTCTGCTGTCTGGTTATACAAGCATTCCTCAACTCATTCCCTGTCTCCTGAAAGAGGGATGGTGGGCTGCAGGAGGAGGATAATTCAGCCTGCTGTACACTAGCTTCATTTTCAGATGAGCCTGTGGCCATAACAACAAGAAACATACTCACGCATAAGGCTTCTCTCCAGTATGTGCACGCATATGAACTTTGAGTGACTTTTTCTCTGTGTACCGCTTGCCGCATTTAGCACACTGCCATGGCTTCTCTCCATCATGACTTGCTATGTGACGAGCAAGGTTACCTCGGTTTGTGAATCTTGACAGGCACTTTGTACACTGAAATGGTCGTTCTCCAGTATGAGTTCTCTTGTGAGCTGAAACAAGGAAATGGATTGAGAAAACAGTGAAATCTTCTAAACTGTGGATTTATGAGACTGGGAGCAAGCTGTGATATGAGAATTCCACGACTTAGAAATAACTATATAATCTTAAAGGGAAAATTACTTATGGGTCTGTCATCTCGGAAAAGTTGTCCCCGTACCCCCAAACCTACATCAAACTGGTCACCAGCAAACACTAATAACCTGGAAAAGAAATCAGTACAGTAACACCTCACTATAATGGGCTAACTGGGGCCCAAGCCATTCCGAAAAAGGCGAAATTACGATAAAAGTGACGTCTGGACTTCCCCCGGCTAACCCGGACTTTTTCCGATACATCAGACATGAGTCCACATCGCACCAAAATATTTTAAACTGTTTTCTCTGCCACTGCAGTACTGTACTGTAATGTACATGCACTACAATAATCAAGTGGTATAAAATATATAATAACACAGTACTGTACACTGATAGACATGTCTTTTATTTACCGTACTGTGGTGAACATATATAATAACACAGTACTGTACACTGATAAACATGTCTTTTATTTACCTTACTGTGATGAACATAGCTGATGTGGTCAAGCAGTTCGGACTGCTTCTGGCTTTATCACAATTTTTCTGATATATAAGAATTTAGTCCGGTAGCTCCTCTATTCCGATAAAAGCGAATTCCAGTCTACCGAAGTCCATTATATCGAGGTTTTACTGTAATGCATATTTAATGGGAATGAACAACACTGTAAGATTCTTACCTGACTCTGACTGATGACAATACTTGAATAGACGGGGTAAAGGGGAGGGGGTCCCGAGGTTTGAGGCGGACTATGGCCTCTCAACATGAGGCAAGTGTGCTGCTGCATCATGCTGCCACCTCTGTGCTGCTGCTTCCTCTTGATCAACCTCCCTCAGGAACCCCTCAAAGTCCAGTAAGGAGACGACGGAAGCAGTGTCATTGTTGCCCTCAGCTGCCTCCATGTTGTTGTATGGGTTGTCAATTCACTGAGATTATTTCTTTACCAAATGAGTGCAGGCTTTCCATATTTTCTATTGAAATGGGTCTTTCACAGGTTACCTGTCATTATTCCTGGATAACCACAGCTACTGGGCATTTTTATAAACTTACCTCTGAAAGCTATAGCTAAATGAAGATTTAGAATGCGTTATACACTGACACATCCAGTCAGAGAGGTGCTTGGTAAACAGCACGGCCAGTTGGAAAGACTGTCAGTAAACACTGTCAAGGGTGACCTGCCCGCTTCCTTAAATACTCCAAAATAGGTATACATATTTGTTTTTTCCACTAACTTCTTGCAGTCACAATTCAACAGTTAACTATCTGTGTTACATATGTACCACAACTGCTTATCATGAACTTGTGAGTTTGTTATAATATAGGCGGAATCGCCGTGCCCATCTGGCAAAGAATTAACTTGCAGAGTCCATAATGGTGGGCAACTTCAGCTTTCTTCTCACTGCCGTTAATCCTCCTTATTACATTTAACTTTCAGGTGTAAGTTACACTGGCTTTTTCTTCTTCCTCTTCCTCGAAGAAGCTGTAGGTTTAGGAGGGTTACAATTGGCTATGGTAACACTAGGCAGGCAAAAGAAGCACAGGAGGTAAAAAAATTCCTCTTGTAAACCACACTGGAACCACACACTAACAATGGTGAGGAGACAGTGTACTGAGCCAGGCAATGGAGTGTCAAGCAAACATGTCCAGTGTGATTAGCTTACGGTAAGCACTGTGCTTGATTGTGATTGGTTTAGTAAATGCCATGTTTTACTATGAATGGATTTCAGTAAGTACAGTAATCTCCCTATTATTCGGACCCCCATTATTTGGATCCCTCACTATTCGGACATCGTGGGCTGTCCACCCCCCAAAATGCCCCCAAATTTTAAAAAATCCGAAAAAAATCCGATTTTTTTAGACCGCATCAGTTTGAATTTCCCGCGCGCGCCGATCAGCTGTGTTTACGCACGTGGCGCCTGTCTGTCCATCCCATTTCCTGCTCTGCTCCTGGCTCGTGAACACACTCCGACAATGGCGGCCGAAGTGATTGCTTTTGTGGTGATACCCTACCTTCTGCAGGGTCTGATGCTGCTCTTTACCTTCTTCATCATGTGTGATGATGGCCCTGCCTCCTGAGAAGGGGAAGAAAGTGGTTCTGACTCTGGAGAAGAAGAGAGAAGGGTATTGGAGAAGGTGGACACCGGGTGGCCGACATCACGGATTCGTCGTGAATTCAATCTCCCTCGTTCCACCTTGTTTGATATCAAGAAGTCCCGAGACAAACTACAGCAGTACACGGATGATTTTGCTTCGAAGACCAAACGAAACGTGGAGAGGAAGGTGATGTTTAGTCCTAAGTATGCAGACATTGACCGATCCATGCTGATCTGGTATCGACAACAACGTGCTGCTGGTGTGTTGGTACGTGGAACGGAGCTGAAAGCTGCTGCTGAGAAGTTCGCAAGGCTCCAGGACTCGTCACTAGACCACACGGGAATTTACTGTTATGTACAGTGCAGTGAAGTGATGTGATCCCAGTTATGCAAAAAAAACGTTGTGGAAAGCGTTGGTGAGAAGTGCTGGTGATTGTCAATTACAAAGGTGTGTGTGGTGCAATTTCTTCGTGTCAAAGTCTGAGATGACAGAGCGAGTTATACATCAGGACGGCGGCTTCTTTTTCGTAAGTACCCTAACTTCATCATAATTCCTTGTTTTGTTCTTTCCATATCATTAATCTCATGCATAAACTTTGTGCAAGATGATTTCCATAATGATTTTCATGTCTAACCTGTTCTCAGCATGCTGTAAATGTGTTAAAAAATTTCCCTAAATGTTAATCATAATTTCCTGCTTTCAATTTAATTTTTTCATGCATGGTTTTTAAGTGCACCAGCTATGAAAAAGGTGAATGCCAGTGAATTTCATGTCCGGTCATAACCTAACCTAACCTAACCTAACCTAACCATTTTTCTGGTAACAATTTACATCATTTACTGTATTTGATGCTTTGTATCCAATAATTTAGTGCATAAAATGTGAGAAAAGATGATTTCCATGTCCGATACTTACTTATACTATGCTGGCAAGTTCTGAGCACCTATGCCTCACTCACCTCTAAATCATCATTTTTTGGTTAAAATTCAATTAATTCATGCTTTGTGCATTATTTATGTGAAAAGGGACCTAAATAAGTGCTATACATGTCTGGTAGGGAGGTAGGAAGGTAGTTTTCTGATTTAGGTTAGGTTAGGTTAGGGTCATGAATGACCAGTGCTGGAGCTTCAGGGCCCAATATTCGGACAAGACCACTATTCAAACATGCCTTTGGCTCTATTGTGTCGAATAATGGGGGGATTACTGTAATTGTTCTTCAATGAACTGTGGATATAATAGCAAAATGAATGTCTAACTTGCAACTTAAAACAGGTACTTACTGTACATGGTCAACATAAATGCAGTGGTAAAAATATGTTGCAATTTTGGTTTGAAGGAAGGATGTAAGTAGCATGGAATTGGTGAAAATGAGTGAACGTTCACATGAGATGTATATGCTGAGATATCGTGGATGAATGAAGTGGATTAGGGTGGGATCCTGCATTAAAAAGGGTGGAAGAAGAAAGGAGTTCAAAGAAGCTGTGCTTCAGAATGCTAGCGAAACATGTGAGGGCAGTCAGTGGGGAGGTTTTAAAACATAAGGGGAAAAGTTGCTACTGCTGCTGCAGCTACTCTTGGCTAAAATGAATACACACAAAGCAGTTTTGTACAACATATCTAAACATAACCTTTACTTATTTTCATTACTAATTTCATCACCCTCATTATCATCATCATCAAATCACACAAGTCTGCCATCTTCCATTCTTGCCTGACCTTGCTCCCTGTGACTTTTTTTTTGGTTCCCAACCATTTTTAGTTTTTGTCCTAGATGCCTAGTCTCAGTACATTTTGCTCATACATCATACAGTGCTCTTGTGCATTTCACATATAATTAATATCTAAAAAAACCTCTCCATATACTGATCAGCAAGATGTGATTGGAATCACTTAAAGGAAAATATTCATCAGTACCAGACAGGATAAAACAGCCCCACCCCTCCTTTTCTTACTAATATCTGATCATGACTGGGATAAATGTGCCCTGTGGAGTAAAACAGGCTTGTACTTGTATTAGCATTCGAGTGCTATGTGAACGCACGGGGTAGACTTGCTAGAGGCAGACCAAAAGGGACCTTGGACCAGTAATGCCACAAAAAAAAAAAAAAAAAAAAATCTGAAACTGGACACCAAAAAATCTGTAAAAATCTGAAGATCCCTCAAACTAACCATTCCGCGAAGCCCAGGGCGGCAATATAGGGTGGAAATGGAATTACCCTGTCCTATATTTTCCACAGCCTCCCCCTTGAACCCTATGTATTTTCCCTAACTGACCAGAGAAGTCATACCACATGCTGAAGGTAGAATTTGATCATAGTATAATACCACCATGTAGTGGCAAAAAAAATATGGCAGTGTTCCCCCCCCCCAGAAAAACAGTGGACTGTGTACAGCCAGTTATTACCTCAGGGAACTGGGCTTGTCACACAACTTGAATACTAAATAGTGGTTGCATGAATTTTGGTGGGCCTTCCTTATGAGATAGGAATGGATCTCCTTGGTTACAAGCCAAATTAACCATCCAATCTGACTACACTTGGTCATAAGCTAAACTTGAAAGGGATGAAGTATCTTTGTTGAGTGATAAGTTGAATTCCATCATTCATATTAACTCATTACAGCACTGGACCCATGCCAGAATTAGAGCAAATGTTAGGTATTTCCAGATGAAATTATGCCGTTCTTTGCATCCCCCAATATAAATACGCAACATTTGTTGCACTGAGCAACTCCCAGTCAAGGTGGTAAATCACACAGCATGTGAAATATTGTCATATTGTGGAACTAACAATTTTCAAAAGGCAGAAGTAATATTTATATTTATTAAGCTTCTTACCCACTAAAGAGGTGAATTAAGTCTGTATATATAATAAAAATGTCTTCCAATATGATAATCTGTAGATTAAGCCTCATTTTCAAACAAAATCTGACAATCTGAAAATAGTTTCAAAATCTGTAGAACTGGCAACACTGTCTGGGACAAGATCACAGATTGTGACCTCAGGGATAAGGTACTGAACAGGGAGGCTGCCAGAGATCAAGCAGCACAGAGAGCCGCCATAAGGTGACCAAGGCCAATGCACGCAAGCATGTTGGGGGCCTTATAAAAAATACTATATGATACAAAAACCTGCATTAAGGATTTTAGTACCTACTTTAAAATACAAGTGTAAGACTAAAGTGTGGTAAGAAAATGAAGTCACAAGTGGCAGCGGCAGAAATAGAGATGTTGAGAGGATTGTGTGTGGACTGTAGACAGTGGTCACAATAAGGAATAACATGATTCATGAAAGATGTAGAATAAGGAAATCTGTGGACACTAGAGTCAGAGTTCACTTAGAGGGTATTGTCATGTAGAGAGAATGGGTGTGACAGAGACAAGAAAAGGATACAGAGGAGCATGTCTGAAGGTGAAAGTAGTCATGGTAGCCCAAAAAGATGAATAGATATGGCAAAAGACTGTGTGTGAAAGTAAGGTATAAAGCATGCTGAGGCTAGGGAAATGATGGTGGACTGAGCTGCATGGAAGAATTCTGTGCAGGGGCACGCATGACAAATGTTTGGCACCCTCATTCTTTCCCAGTGAAGTGACAGTCATCAGACTAACTAGGTAATATAAAGCATGTATGTGTGAATGTTTATCCCTGTAAGGTGAAGTCAGGCTTCTGGGGGCTTGAACACTTGAACGATGAAGGGAAGAGTGTATCATTTAACTGGGCACACAGGTTAAAGTTCCATTCCATCTTTTTTTCTCTCTCTCTTTCTCTCTCTCTGGACCCTACTTCACCCCATCCTAAGGTGGGAAAAGAGGAGTGGATGATGATGGTGATGAAAAAAATTGATCTTTTCTAGCCCTTTCTCAGGTTTCTAACATAAAAACTATTCCTTTGATAAATATTTAAGATGTGTACCAGTATATATTTTTCAGCTCAACTTTACATCTTCAGTCACCTGTATCCCATGATATGCAAGCAATCTTATGCTATGATGACATCAAAAACAAACTTGAAAATTATCAAAAAAGTATTTTTACATGATATATTTAATCAAGAGACAAGAGCATTGGGACATCAACCATGAGATGAGGGTGATGGTCCCTAACTGCATTCAGGCTAGCAGTCAGATTCAAATTTATATTCTTAAAATGCATGAGATGCATGAAGGCACTGCATTTCTGTTTAGCTACACTTCTACTCGCAGGTTCGCCATCCTTTTATCATTTTTCCTCTGTTCTGCAATTCTTCTGACCCAACTACTTTCTGCTGCTTGCAGGTTGTTTTGGTGTTCTTCTTTTAAGGATAGTGTCTCCAGTACCAGCAGAAAAGCTGCTCCATGCATCAAGATCTGCCTTACCATCTGCTGTCACTGCACCTACAAGGAGGAAGTACAGCTTAGGGGAATCTTTCTGACCTGACCTTCACTGACCCCATATCCATCCTCAGTTGAAATGAATCTGATGGTAGCCAGGTTATAATGAAAAGAAATACCTGTACAATAATCATAATGAGTTAACCAAGTTTTTTATACTGAAATGCATGTAGTCAGGGATACGGCAAGGCATTCCACCACGGCAGCAGACGACAGCGACACCCCCAGCCTAGGAAGGACCAACAGGGGTGCACAACTGACACCGAGCGGTTCCGGGCAGAACCAGCACACCTGTCCAAGTCCCCGGTGCCCCTCTCGCTCCAAACCGACACCGTGCCAGGTGAGCAGGAACAGCCACCTAGACCTCGGTGAAAGCCATCCTTGCCAGGTTAGGGGTGGTATTGTTAAGCCAATCCTGAGCAATGCCGTGATACAGGCCACCGTCCATATCAGGTATGAGGCAGAGCTGGCCACCATCTGCTCCTCAGTTGCCATCCCCCTGCAGGGCTGGAACACAGGCCACTGTCCGTGTCGGGTTGAGGCACAGCCGGCCACCGTCCGCTCCTCCCCTACAGGAGGCCCCCTTTCCCCTTCAGGAGGCAGGGTACAGCGAGCTCCCGCTCGCGTTTTCCCTGTAGTCCGCCGGGGCAGAGGAACCGCCATGCAGGCCACAGTCTGCTCCTCACCCTTTGTCTCTAGGGCATCTCCTGATGAGGAAGTCCCTTGCCTGGCCCACCCCTCTTCCTGTGGCGGGGCGGGACACGCTCCCCCTACTACAGGAGGCGAGTATCGGGGAGACCCTCTACTGGAGGACTACTGGTGGGGCCCCATCCAGAGTCTCGGAGTTCTCGCCCTCCAGCCCGCCCCTCCAGACGGAAGTCCCATCAGAAGGGTTGCCGCAGACGTATCCTGATGGCGACTCCCCATGCCCGAGGTTGCTGCGGTCACCCTGACGGCGACTCCCCCTACCGGAAGATGCCACAGTTCCCCTCCGACGGCGACCCCAGGTACGAGGGACTCTGGCCCCAAAACACCCCAGGGCATACCCAGACTCCAGGGTGAGACCTGCCTGATGCGGGAGACCCGCCCGGCACTCTAAGGAGCCGGTGCCGTCAGGCCCGCCTGCTCTCTCTCTATGGCCCCAGCCCTGAGCCCCACACTCCCTCTCTGGGCTCCAGGAGAGATAAGCCTCCCATCTCACCAACCAGCCAGAGAAGCTCGGGGACGGTAGTCACACACGCCGTTCGGTAATTCCTATGAGGAGAACAGTGAAAGTGCTATAAATGCGTTGAACTGACTAGTGTGAGTTGTGAAATAATGTTCTCATATTTGTGATGCGAATGCAGTGTCCAACTCACGGTAACTGGCCACAGTGATATTGTGATACTTATAGAATGTATGTCGTCCAACTGGACCTACCGCAGTGAAAATGTATGTGTCCATATA
>JAGKTI010000695.1:12487-38947 GCA_018397915.1 Birgus latro | reverse complement strand
ATATATATATATACTTAATTATAGCATACCAGTGCTCTCCCTACTAAGATACTTACTGTATAATGCCAGCGCTGTCCGGCACTGCTTTGGGCACTTTTCACATTGGTAGGTAGTTTCCATTTTCCCAGTCATTTCATTTTTGTAAAATTTCTTATACTTGTTCATTTTGGGCACAAGGACAGGATCAGCCGAGACAATTAGGTGAACTGACTGTACCTGCAATAACAATATTAAAATAACTACAAACTAGTAGCAAATCTCTTGAAAAGTGACTCAAATCAATACAGTTCAATTCAAATAACACCATGCACCTTCATAAAGAATCCCCATGTTAAGGTTGCCCAGGGTAAAGCTGATGTTTTCAATGAACTGGAAGTTAAACTTAGTGACAAACCTGTAATGCAATGTTGCTATGAAACTAGAAGTTAAGCTTAATGCCAAACCAGTAAATTATTTCCAAACAGTTACTAGAAACTGTTAGAAAGAAATGTAATTTATTTTGGCAAAACAATTTTGAGCAAACTATTCACAATACATCAGCCTTGGTCCCTCCAAGGAAGTCCTTCAATGAGAGTGACCATGATGTATGAGTCTTCTCACTGCTTTGTCTTTACACCTTTCCTACCTGAGTTTGATTAAGAGGATGGCAGACTAGGCTAGGTAACTAGCCAAAACCTTTATTTCAGCATGGTTATCGTTTCATTTCGTTTTTGAAGGCTCCAACATGCTTGCATGCGTCGGCCTTGGTTATCTAATGGCGGCTCTCCATGCTGCTCGATCTTTGGCAGCCTCCCTGTTCAGTCCCTTAACCCTTAAGTCACACTTAATGACCTCGTCCCATGTCTTTCTCGGTCTACCCCTCCCAACCCCTCCCCCAGTATTAACACTTCTCACCCTCTGTACCCAATTATCATCTCCCATCCTCTCCACATGTCCAAACCACCTCAGCCTACCTCTCCTTATCACAACACCAATACACTCCAGTCCCATCCTACCTCTCAACTCTTCCATCGTAAACCCGGCCCCCCCAGGCCTTGCACGCAGGGACGCACTGCACATCCACCTAATCATTGTCATTTCTGTACGTTTAAACCTGCGAATATCCTCTTCCTTTACTGCCCAGGTCTCACTACCATACAGCATCACACTCCTAACACATGCTGCATACAAAGACCCCTTAGCATGTAAGGACAGTCCTCTCAATGTCAGGAGAGGCAACAGCTCCCTGAACTTCTTCCAACCAAGCTAACTCCAGCCCCACCTCCGGCACATAAAATTTTTCCCAAATAACAAAACCCCTCCACACACTCAAGAAACTCACCAGCAAGTTCAACCCTTTCACGCCTAACAATCTACACCTGCTCTCCCCGACACGCCGCACACATGAAATCAGCATGATCTCGCAGTCTACCTCTAATACTACTACATCTCTTGTGCACCCATTTATCACTAACACTACACAAGATGAAACAACTTGGTGCAGACACTGAACACACTCACATACTGTAAACACCACTTCTGTAGAGCTCTCTCCTCTCTACCTTTTCAAAAAATTGGAGGACATCAAAATTCATTAAGGAAATCTAATTCTTAAGTTGGCCATGGTACAGCTCATGGTTTATTAGGACAGAAGCTAAATCTGCCCAAACCAACTAATTAATTTTCAGTAGCTGCTGGAAACTGCTGGGAGAAAAGAACTCTGAAATATGTGAAAAAACTTTAACACTGAATGAATCTCAGCAGTTTGGATTCTCTTTTTGGTTATGGTTAAGTTTTCTGTGTAAATAATGATTGGGTGACTAATTACCAAGCTTGCACACACACACATCACTCTTAAGACTGTGCCTCCCAGAGACAACAGAAGCCAACCACCTTCTACCTACAAGTAGTACAGGAAGTGCTGATGATTATAACTCAAACTGGATCATGCTGTTGCCAAAGCATAATTATGTGTGATGATGCAAGTACTTACTGAAAGTCTTGCTTCTATTCTGTGTTATTATATAATGCCACTCAGGGATGAGTGAGGCTGGTCACTCTCATCTTAAATGTCAGGACCAACTTGCCTAGCCCTGGGCTCCTACACTCCCCATGGGGCAACACGGGATTTGATGATGATGATGAGCAAAATTTGCACCTAGTGGAGGTGGTCTGGCAATACCTGACTACAGCAAAATCATTATATGAGTATACTGGATTACTACTGTACGAAGTCTGTTTAGAAAGTTTTTTTTTTTTTTTTTCATGCAAGGAAGAAGCAACCAAATGCCAGGAGCCCACAAATTGCTCCCTTCAAGGAAAAACAATAACAACAAGAGGGTCATATCCAAGATCCGTTCATTTTGAGATGCCTGGACACGGTGCATTTGCAAGACTGGAGATCACAGGCAGTAGGAAATACAGACAGAGGGAGACAGTTACATAATATATGCCTTTAGACTCTAAGAAAATAAATAGCTAACCAGTTGAGCTAGAACTTTAATCACCCTCAAAGTAGACCCCTTCTGACCTGACACAAATAGCCCAGCATTCTTTCTACTGTCTGAAACACTTTTCAAAGTTGGTTTTCAGTATCTCAGGCAGGTGCTTCATTGCATTTGTCATGATTTCTCTCGGATGAATGTTGCTCAAGACGTGCTGGAGTGTGCAATTCACAATCCAGACTTTCTGAGGACTGTTATCACTGGATATGAGATTTGGGTGTATGGGTATATGAGATTTGGGTGTATGAGTACAACCCAGAAACCAAAGCACAGTCATCCCTGTGGAAGCATGCAGGGTTGCCTCAACCAAAAAAAGCATGACAGGCTCAGAGAAAGGTGAAATGCATTCACATGTTGACAGTTTTTTCTACTACCTTGGTGTTGTGCATGACAAATACACACCAGATGATCACGCTGTCAACAAACATTACTACCTCAACATCTTCGTCATGCAGTTCGGCAGAAGAGACCAGACCTTTGGAAAGCGACAATTTTGAAGCTGCACCATGACAATGTCCCTGCCCATTCTTCTCAACTGATTCAAGAATTTTTGGCCAAGCACATAATATCCTGTAGGTCCTGCAGGCTCCCACCTCATCAGACATGGCTCCATGTGACTTTTGGTTATTCTCCAAGCCCAAAACTCCACTGAAGGGTTATCAATTTGAAATGAGAGAAGAGATCATGATGAATGTGACAAAGCACCTGTAGGAGATACTGAAAACCAACTCTGAAAAATGTTTCAGGCAGTGGAAAGAACGCCGGTCTACTTCTGTCAAGTCAGAAGGGGCCTACTTTGAGGGGGGATTAGTGTCCTAACTCAACAGGTTAGCTTTTTTTTTTTTTTTAAAGCCTTAGGGCAGATACTTTCTGAACAGACCTCATATGTTAATAAGTTTTATAGGATATACACTATATACTATCTCTCATTCAAGGTGCTACAGAGATGGTTTCATGTGGTCTCATCGAATATAACTAGGCAGCAGTTATCCACACAACCCCTCAGCTCCCTCCATATCTTCCACATGGATGATGGTGGACTGGATGAGAAAGGCAACTTCAGCTTGCAGTCCATCAGTTAATGTCAAGACAAAACTAGGATCACAAGAGCAATAAGCTCACTCAACATAAGGAATTGTTGTACAGTGCAGAGTTACATACCTCATTTGGTTCACTTGACTTTACAACCTCCTCTCTATCTGCTTCTTGGGATGTTATCATTTCTTGTTTGATGAAAGGCTTAAGCCTCTCATCTCCATGAAGTGTGATATTCTCCTCATTGTCATCAACATTTTTGACTTCAGTCTTCACTTTCTGGTCAGGAGGAGGCCACTGGGGTTTGGTGATATTCTCCCTCATATCTAGAATAATATAATTCATTAGCACTGTCACTTTAACATCTTGAAAATATGAAAGTTCTGCTACATGAAAATCCATTTTCATACTCTGAGAAACTGAGGAAATATGTTTCTGGGGGGGAAAAAAAAAAAACTATCTAATTTGGCATAAAATATTACTATACTGTATAGTCTACTGCCAATAAACAATCTACAGTATACAGTTTTTACATTAACATGGACCAGATTTTTGCACCTTATTTAACATAGACTGGTGGAAAAAAAGACAATATTTCAACTCCACATCCTTCCCATGGGAATTTTTCATGACTAGCACCATATTCTCTTGTTAGCCTTTTGGCAGAGCTCAGCATTCAAGATGAAGAAATGGCAATTTTAGGCCAAGTTTGAGTAAAAGTAGAAAAGTGTCTGCAATTTTACAAGAAAAGTTCTATGCAAAAGTTGTTTTATATATAATTTTTAATACATTACATAAAATCAAGCATTATTCAATGAAACCATGAAATTTAAATCCAGATATTACCAATAGTTAAATTAGATATATGACACTATGGAGGTTTGATAATACATCTGGCAGTTGCCTGAGCAGTATGAAATCAGTACTGTAATGTAATCTGCCAAACCACAGGAATCAGACTGAAATGGAATTTCATTCCCATATCCCAGCACTATGATGAAACCTTGTGGTCATTTTCATGTTCACTGCCACACAAAAGAGTACCCAGACACCTAAACC
Organism: Birgus latro; assembly: GCA_018397915.1. Taxonomy (NCBI): domain Eukaryota; kingdom Metazoa; phylum Arthropoda; class Malacostraca; order Decapoda; family Coenobitidae; genus Birgus; species Birgus latro. The sequence continues at coordinate 34,370 of JAGKTI010000695.1, read as the reverse complement.
CATTTAATCTGGTGACCTATTTCTTGTTATCTCCAGAAAACTATTAAACATAGGGAAGATCTCTTGCAGTCAAGATATCTCTGAATGCTATACCTTACCTATCCAGACTGAAAAGTCTCCCCAAATCCCAATAAAATATTGTGGTAGTTGCTTGAATAAAATGACAAGTATGTCAACAAAATCAAGGGGTTATGCATCAGATCAGTAACTGGCTACGGAGCAACCTCATTTTTTATGTCAACACTAGGCACAATTTGACACCCTGTTCCTGAGGCCAAGCATTCTTCTTACATGGCACACACCTGTAAGTGTCACACTTTGGCATTAATACCTACTACCACTACTGAATACACACCAGGGCTTTTTCATTCACGAAGGGTATAATGGAATTAACGGAGGTGGTTTTATGTTGATCAGTCTTGCGGATGATCAGAAAAATCTGTTTTGAAGAAATTCAAATGATCAAACTATTCCCTGCTACAGCCTGAGATTAAACTCACCTCCTTCCAGACACCACACAATTTCTCTAACCACCTGACCACCACCTCTCCCAACTGCTTCAAGGTGGTTGGATGTACAGTACTGTAGTTTTATGTCACTTCTTTTATGGAGCCACCAAACCCATAACATTGGCATAAAAAGATCTAAAATATTATTTGGAATTCAAACTCTCCAAAAATGGATGCAGATTTGGTATACCGTATTTTGTACATCTTCTTCTACTGTCTTAATTTATAGTATTGTAGAAATCAAACATTATGAACCAATATATATGATGAATCAAAGCACAGTAGTGCTGCCACAATATGCCCATATGAAGGGAGAATTATTTCACTACTGCTGGGAAAGGGGAGGGGGTTATTTATATTAGACTAAATGCACAACATAATATCCATTCATCTCACCAGTAGCTGTAGATCTTTGTGTATTTTCAAGCGAGGTGGTTGTTTCTTCTGAAAGATGATAATTCTTTTGTACCTCAGAACACTGCTGAAAATAAAGTTCATCAGATAATTATGAGAGAAAAAATATATTTGTAAGAAAAATATCATTTTCTTTTTTTATAATGCTACAGTCCCTCTTTCCAGCCCCCCCCCCAAGAAAAAATCTTTCAGCTACCTCACGACATTACCTAAGTATTTTAAATGGTGATTTGAGGAATTATCCCAGACTAAGAGTGTGCAAGAGAAGCTGATGATGAATAGTTAAGTGGCTGGCTATTCAATGAGGACTTTGATATTACAAAGGACTGAGTACTAAGGCTGCAAGAGGATTGCATGATGGTGCATTAGTGCCCACATTAACATATGCTGTATAACCACCTAACTTTGGACATTTTTGAGTTATTTTTTTGCATATAACTTCGTGTAGAGTTGCATTATCTAATCCCTGTTGGTACCTATATATAGTCCAGGGATGTGGCGGTTGAAACTAAGTAATGAAAAAAAATTAGTGCCAAAACTATGGGTGTTATTCAAAATTTTTGAAAGTCCAAAGTTATCATCAATATTGGCTAAATTTGGATAGCTGTGGCTAATTTTGGACACTCATAGGCCTTGCCATATACACACCTTTAGACTTCAGTGGCAGCTATTTTCAAACAGCCAAGCAATACTTCGGACACTTGGGGCTTAAAAAAAAAAAAAAAAAAAAAAAAAAAAAAAAAAAGCACACTTCTGCGGTGAGTGAGAAGTTTAATAACAGACCGAGTACAAAAATATTCTGTTATTTACCCCTACAATTGAAACCACTCAATTGGGCACTGAATCACATTGCAGTCAGGTGATTTTCATTTGAAAACAATCACACAGGATCCACAAGCTTTTCCTGACCCCAAACACCCCAAGAAACCCACTCCATATACTGGAAAAAAATTGTGAAACAAAAAAAATTTTCTTCTTGCAAAACTTCAAGAGCAGTTGCCTTACTGATGTTTTTTATGCTAACCATATTCATACAAAAACTTCAAATAGGAGGTGAAACACATGAAAACACGTTAGTGTACATTACTGACCATTAGAAACTTTTCTAAACTGAAACCCTGTGACTAGGCCTATAACTTTAGGCCACTATGCCTGATACTGGGTATCAAAAAGAAACCAGAAAACTATTCCTTTGTACTTACTGACATCACAATACTGAGTATTATATATCACATTTCAGATATAAACGTAGTAGTATATTACATTACTGGCCACAAGAAAATTGCTGGTGCTGCAAGTTAAACCCTGTGACTAAGCCTGTTATATTAGGTTACCAGGTAATGAAAAATAACTAAAAAAGTATTCCTTTGTGTTCCTTCACATCAAAATAAAGAGCATTACAGTTATAGTAATATCATATTTCAAAGAGGTATACCATATATAAGCTACTCAAAACTTAAACCTTGAGCTTTGGCTTTACTGTTAAAGCTATACTGTACTATTATTGCTATAGAGTTTCATTTAGGCCAGAGATTGACATCAACATCAAACATCAATCTACACTTACTGTCAAGCGTAGGCACTGATAAAACCTTAATGATGTCTTCCCTATCTACATCTCAACTATGGGATTAACAAAGGTGTGGCATGTCCCCTTTACATTACAACTTAGTGTCCCACATTAGCCTGTAAAAACAAATACATCTATCTATCTATTGTCAGACGCCTTAATCTCGTAAGGGGTGGCCACAAACAAATCACCTCCATGTCACTCTGTCCCCTGCCATTTCACTGCCCTGCTCCCAGCTCACCTCCCCCCTCTCATATACCTCTCCACTACATCCCTCCATCTCATCCTTGGCCTCCCCCTCCCTCTCCCCCCCTCCACCTCACTCACATACACTCTCCTCATCAGTCTCTCACTCTCCATCCTCTCCACACGGCCAAATCACCTTAATGTGTTTCTCCTAAAGCTTCCTATCACATCCACATCCACATCACAACACTCCTTCACTTCCTCATTTGTCAGTCCGTCTCTCCATGTGACTCCACATGCTCCTCTCAAATGACTCATTTCCACTGCTCTCACTCTTGACTTCTGTCCCTCCAACAAGGTCCAAGCTTCAATTCCATATGTTAGAGTTGGTATCACAATACTGTCATGTAGCAGCTTTTTCACTTCCATGCTCACTTCCGTTTCTAATCACTGCTTTCAAGGAACCAGCAACCTTTCTTCCCTGCTGCACCCTTTCAAATACTTCACCCTCCAAACTTCCATCCTTACTCATAACACTCCCCAAGTACTTAAATGCACTCACATTCTCCATATCCTCTCCATCCAATCTCACTGTAAATTCACTGACTCCACCTCTCTTGAAGACCATCACTTTACTCTTCCCTACATTCACCTTTAGATACCATTTCTTAAACACTCTCCCAAACTCATCTACCAAGTCTTGCAGCTCCCCTTCGTCTTCATTCAACAACACAGTATCATCTGCAAACAACAGTACAGGGAGTTTCCAAACACTGCCCTCTCTCACTAGGGCCGCTCCAACATCCACTGCCCTACCTTGTATCACTTTTATAACCCCATCCACATACAGACTGAACAACCATGGAGACATGACACATCTTTGTTTCAATCCAACCTTCAAATGGAAAAATTCACTCAGTTCACCATCCACACGCACCCTCATACATACTCTTCATGGCCTTCAACAACTTCCCATCTACTCCATATATTCTTAACACTTTCCACAATCCTTGTCTATCCACCCTGTCATATGCTTTCTCCAAATCCATGAAGGCTGCATACAACATCTTTCCCTTCTCTAGAAACATTTCCACTAAAGATCTAAGAATGAATATCTGATCTACACAACCTCTTCCCTTCCTAAAACCTCCCTGTTCTTCTCCAACTAATTCCTCTGTTATTTCCATAACTCTGTCAATAAGTACCCTACCATATACTTTTCCTATTACACTGAGAAGGCCATTGCCTCTTTGATTACCACACACTTCTTTTTCCCCTTTTCCTTTGTACAGGGGAATAATTATACCTGACTTTCAATCCTCTGGGACTCTACCTTCCTCCCAGGCCAATCTGCACATCTTCCACATCCATTCTATTACTATCTCTGTCTCATACTTCAGCATTTCACCACACACTCCATCAATTCCTGGGGCTTTCCCCATTTTAACTATCTTCATTGCTTCCACAACTTCCACTCTACTGATTTCTTCCTCTCTTCCCACATCCCTCCTTCTCCCAGCCATTCCCCAGCCACTTATACTTCTATTACTTTCATTTTCTATGTTCAACAAATCATTAAAGTATTCTCTCCACCTGCTCACTTTTTCTCCCTTCTCCACTAGTAATCTACCATTTTTATCTTTCATTCTCCAACTTCTTTGGCACCCTGTCTAACTCTCTTTACCTCTTTCCAGAACATTTACTTACATTCCCTCTGATTTGCACTCAAATTCCTTCCAAATTCCTCATCCACTCTCTTCTTACTCTCTAATTACTAATCTTTTCACCTCTCTCCTCCTCTCTACATATACAGTAACTCTCTCTTCCGCCTCTCAACTTCTTCGATGGCCCTGTTCCTCATCCACTCATTACAGAATATGCTTTCTTCTTTTGTGCCACGGCCTCTCTCACCTCTTCAGTCCACCATGACGTTCCCTGAACCCCCTTTCGTCTTCTTTTCACCCCACACACCACCTCACATGCCGCACAGATTTCTTCTGTGAATATCTTGCACACACCTTCTACGTCCCCCATCTGCTCCAATCTATATTTACCCAATCGCTCCTCCACTTCCCTCGGATATTCTGCCTTTTTTCCATCCTCCTGTAACTTTTCTACCCTCCTTGTAAGAACTACTTCCTCCTGTCCTTCCCTTCTTCTCTTCCTCCAATTTGTTTGGACTTTGATTCTGGCCACCACCAAGTGGTGGTCTGAAAGTCCACTCCCCCAACCTCTATATACTCTTGCATTCATTACACACCTTCTCATCTTTTCATCCACACACACATAATCAATCATTGCCTTTCGTTCGTTCAGTTCACCATCCACCCTTCTCATCACTCGCCACGTATACCTTTGGATCATTTTGTGCCTGAAAAGGGTATCAGCTATCACCAACCCCCTCCTGGCACAAATGTCCACTAAAGCACTGCCATTCTTATCCATCTCTGCAGGCACACCCCACTCACCAACCACTCCATCCAAACATCAAAAATAAATTAACACCTAGACTCAATGCCTTGAAGTCACTTGCCCATACAACATTTGGACACAACAAAGAAACCACCACCATAGTATACAAACAATATATACATTCAGTGAAGAATTATGCAAGCCCTGCTTGGGCTCCTAACCACACTAAAATGCACCACAACACTCTTCAGACCATACAAAACAAGGCCTTAAAAATAATCACAGGCTGCACAGCTACTACACCTACAGACCACCTGCACCAAGAAACCAAAGTCCTCAAAGTCAAGGATCACCTAGACATGAGAGGAACCCAAACTCTTGCTGCAGCCTCCACAAACCCACAACATCCACTACACTACATGGCAGCACATCCACACACACACCAAGGAACATCAAAACAACACCCAGCACACGATATCATACGCAAATACTATCATCTCTTCCCCCCTGCCCGCTTCAGACCAGCTTCCAGAAGCATATTCATACTCAAATCACTCGCCGTTCCATTCAGTCACTCAAAGACAACACACAGCTGCATGCACGGCCTCCTGATATCCATCCTTCTGATTCCTATCTCCCCCATGAGGACAGGGTCCTCCTGGGCAGGCTGAGATGTGGGCATCGTCCAGCCCTCTTGAGTTATCAGAAAAGGCTGGATGACTCCGTAGCTGATGCCTGTCCAGGATGTAACACAGCACCCCATACTATTAAGCACATCATGGAGGACTGCATTGCACACAATCACCTACACCAGGAACACAACATACACTCCTTGAGAGCTTTGTGGGAAAGCCCAGTCTCTGCCATGGCCTTCCTTAGGGACTCAGGGCTGTTTGGCCAGACTACCTAGGGAACAACTACTACTACCAATCCATCCATCTTCACATTCCCTACTTTTCCATTCATATCTCCCATCAAAAACACTCTCTCATTCCTTTCAAACTTTTCCAAGCAAGCTTCCACTTTTGTCCAAAACTCTTCTCTCACTCTGCTTGCACAGTCTTGCACTGGCGCATACATGCACACAATCGCCCACATATGTAGTCCAACTTTCACTCTTATTCATACAATCCTTGACCCAAATGATTCATACTGTCTTATACTCTCCTTCCATCTGTTACTCACAACAATACACACTCCTTCTTTTGTCCTCCCATTCTCACCTACTCCCGCACATATACCCGATCCATACTCCCATTCTCTCACACTTTCACCTCTCCATTTAATTTCAGTTAATCCACATACATCCACTTTTGCACCTTCAAGCATCTGTACAATCTCTCTTTCTTTCACCTCATCATTTATACCCTTTACATTCCATGTAGCTATCCATACCAAGTCCTTTGTTCGGTCCTTAGTCAGCATCTTTTGGTCAGTCCTGATCCAAGGCTTCTTGTTCGTATTTTTAGTTAGTTGCTTTACAGGGTGGGGCACTAATCCACCACCAACCCTTTTAGTCACCTCAAACGACAAGCAGGGATACTGGGGGAGTATTCTTGAAACCCCCTGAGGGTAGGGGGTTTCAAGAATACAAAACATGAGGTGAAATTATTGTTTTTATTCTCAGAGGACTATGTGACAACATTTTGTAAATTCCTTTGGTGCATGTCATCTACAATAAATGTTCTTTAAAATCTGCTTGTTTTGGTTCACACATCTACTTCCAAAATTTCTGCAGACAAAGTTTACAGGGGAACAAAAAAACATTATTTTTTTTCAACCAATTTTGCATTTTTTTTTTTAACATACTTCCATTCATGTCAGGATCATGTGGTTTTAATAAATACTTCAATGCTTCACTTAACTGCCTACATTTTTTGTTTTTCAAAATACAAAGCCATATTCCCATTATTTTGGTTCATTACATTTTTTCCTCAAATGTCCGAAGTTGAACTCAAGTCCGAAGGTAGGTGGTTTTACGGTGGGTGTGAGATTCTGATGCTATAAGTGCCATCCATCCATCATCCAATCCTATGTTGCCCCATGAGGAGCGTAGGAGACCGAGGCTAGGCAAGTTGTCCCGACATTTAAGATGAGAGTGACCAGCCTCATTCATTCCTGAGTGGCATTATGTGAGCAATAAACCCCATCCACCCCTTGGATATAAACCTACATAGGCTCAATCTGACTGGAGCACCTTAGTTACCCACTAAACCATCAGGTACCATAATTTGGTTATATGGTTACCACCAGCACAGTAAATGGTTGCCTGGTGTACAGGAAACCATTTGGCCTGTCACTGAGTGTAGAGTCACCCATAGGTAGAAGGAAGAGGAAAGAATGAAGGAAAGAAAGACAGAAGAGGGGGTGTAAAGTCACCCGTAGGCAGAAGGAAGAGGAAAGAATGAAGGAAAGAAAGACAGAAGAGGACGGAAGGAAAAGAGGAAAGGGCAGACACTCAAAGCAGCACTACATCGAGTGAGTGGATGGTGAGTGCTCCCATCTACCACCATGCTGTAAGTATATGTCTCACAAAGAAAACAAAGTGAGAGCTGTAGACATGCTAATAGTATGGTCTGTATGTAGTATGTGCATGTAAGACAAGACAAGAAATAAAGATTCATGAAAGAAACTGAGTAAGCACTAACTCGGTTGGTAAAGCAACCAACAAGAATACCAGATAATCCTGACCATAATGCCCATCTCTTGGATCTATTCCTGACAAATAATCCAGATCGGTACAAGATAGAAGTACTGTCACCACCTGGATTCTCTTATCACAATCTCATCAAAGCCTCATTAGTTAGCCTCCTCAAACCTCCCCGTTTTGAACCTGTCAGGGTGACCCAATGGCACTGTGATGGGGCAAACTGGGATGGATTTAGAAATAATCTTGCTGACATTCCATGGCAGTCTTTCTTCTCTAGTGATATCAGTTCTACCCAGTCCCCCAGTAATGACTTAATACTAGCTGGTATGGATTTATTCAAACCAAGTCAACACTTCACTAAAAGAATGAACTCTCCAAAATGGTTTGATAGCAATGGTGCCAAAGCAATGGCCCAAAAGTCATTAGCATATAACTCTTAATTAAAATAAAAAACATCTGCCATGCAAAAGCTGTAATAATCTCACTAAATCAAATTTTCTTCAAAATCAAGCATCAAAACTACATAACAACCCTAATAACAGCTGGCTGGATGAATCACTCTTGCGTGTTAATCAAAGATGGAAAATAAAACCCACACTTGAAGACAAAGAATATATGTACCAAACAGTTTCGGTGGACACTGCCACCATCTTCAGTGGTCAAGATACAGAGAAGGAATGGCATTTTGATACTACAAGGGCTCCATTTTATGTCTGTGTGTGTGGAAGGGAGGAGTAAAGGTGAGGTGGGATGGGGTGGATTACTGTAAGCGGGAATTTCCTAAGAGTGAAAGGGGGGGACCAGGCAGGTCAGGTGTAATTCCTGTCTGACCCCACCTGTGTCGGTGCGGGGAGGGACATTTCCACCAGGGACCTCATTATAGGATCTAGCTTGTACATGCCTTCACTAAGGTTGAAATTCTCGTATTTTTGGATACACATGGCTTCAATAATCTTTCGTTTCCGAAAGTCTTGACTTTTATACAGTAGATGACTACCTTGCCAGTCAATTCTGTGGTTGGCTTCACAAACATGATTGAATATTGCATTGTTTAAATTACATGTTTTTATGGCATACTTATGTTCCTTAATCCGTGTTTCCAAACTTCGACCTGTTTCTCCTATGTAAACTAGTTCACAGTCTTTGCAAGGAATTTTATATATGCCTGCTTCTGAATATGTTGTACATTTGCTGACTGGTCCCCCCTTTCACTCTTAGGAAATTCCCGCTTACAGTAATCCACCCCATCCCACCTCACCTTTACTCCTCCCTTCCACACACACAGACATAAAATGGAGCCCTTGTAGTATCAAAATGTCATTCCTTCTCTGTATCTTGACCACTGAAGATGGTGGCAGTGTCCACCGAAACTGTTTGGTACATATATTCTTTGTCTTCAAGTGTGGGTTTTATTTTCCAACCCTAATAACAATCTGAAAGGGGCATGTGGAGTCACATGGAGAGATGGACTGACAAATGGGGAAGTGAAGGAGCACTGTGGTGTGGATGTGGATGTGACAGGAAGCATTAGGAGAAACACACTGAGGTGGTTTGGTCATGTGGAGAGGATGGAGAGTGAGAGACTGACAAGGAGAATGTATGTGAGTGAGGTGGAGGGGGGGAGAGGGAGGGGGAGGCCAAGGATGAGATGGAGGGATGGAGTGGTGAGGTATATGAGAGAGGGGGGTGTGAACTGGAATCAGGGCAAAGAAATGGAGGGGGACTGGGTGATATGGAGGAGATTTGTTTGTGGCCACCCCTTACGGGATTAAGGTGTCTGGCAATAGACAGATAGACAGAATAACTTTAAAAAGTCATCATCCATTCCCCCACTAAAATCTTCAGATGGCAACATTACAAATGATCTGTGTGGGAAAGTAAAATATCTTTGCCAGTACATCTGCCAGAAATTCTACCACAGAGGAAGTCAGACAGAATGTCCCAGTACTAGAACTTGACTCTTCCAAAACTGTTCCACTTAAAATACAGACAAGATACATAAAATCCATCCTAGACAATTTACCAACCAACAAAGCTCCAGGCCCAGCTGCTGGAATTCCTCCAGTTGTTTTGAAAGTGTTCCCCAGAACTTGCCTCTGTTCTAGCTAAATTATTCAGACTATGCATACATACTTCTTTATTCCCTAATTCATGGAAAGAAGCCAATATCCACCCAATTCCAAAGAAAGGAAGTTCCTCTGACCCCTCTGATTACAGACCAATAACTGTCACATCTTCTCTTGGTAAAGTATTTGAAATTTTAATTAATAAGTATATAGTTAAGCATCTTGAATCCAACAACTTATTTAGTGATAGATAATACGGTTTTTGCCACGAAAGATCCACCACTGACATACTCAATCTCCTGACTCATACCATCCANGTGGTTGAGGAATGGCTGGGAGAAGGAGTGAGATGAGAAGGGAGGAAGAGATTAGTAGGATGGAAGTAGTGGAAGCAATGAAGAAAGTCAAAATGAAGAATTCCCCAGGAATTGATGGAGTGTGTGGTGAATGCTGAAGCATGAGGGAGAGACAGTAGAAGAATGGACATGGAAGATGTGCAGATTGGCCTGGGAGGAAAGACTGGAAGTCAGATATAATTATTCCCCTGTACAAAGGAAAAGGGGAAAAAGAAGTGCCTAGTAATCATTGGGGCATTTATCTTCTTAATGTTGACTAATAGGAAATGTATATGGTAGGATACTTATTGACAGAGTTAAGGAAATAATGGAGTTATTAATTGGAGAAGAACAGGGAGGTTTTAAGAAGGGAAGAGGTTGTGTAGATCAGATATTCATCCTTAGGTCTTTAGCAGAAAAGTTTCTAGAGAAGGGGCAGAAGTTATATGCAGCATTCATGGATTTGGAGAAAATATCTTGGTGGTAGGTGGCAGTGCCCAACATCCACTCACTCAATGTAGTGCTGCCTTATGGTCTCTCCACTGAGTGACAAGCCAAATGGTTTCCTGTACACCAGGAAACCATTTACTATGCTGGGCAGTAACCATATAAACCTAGTGGTTTATGGGTAATTAAGGCATGCCCATCGGATTGAGCCTGTGTAGGTTTATTTTTAAGGGATAGTTGGGGATTATTGCTCACGTAATGCCACTCAAGGATGAGTGAGGCTGGTCACTCTCATTTTAAGTGTCAGAATCAACTTGCCTAGCCCCAGGCTCTCACACTTCATATGGGACAACACAGGATAAGATGATGAATGAATGAATGAATGAATATGACAGAGTGAAAAGACAAAGAATGTGGAAAATATTGAGAATATATTGAGTAAATGGGAAGCTATTGAATGCCGTGAAGAGTATGTATGAGGGTGCTAAAGCTGCAGTGTATGTGGGTGGTGAACTGAGTGAATTTTTCGGTCTGAATGTTGAACTGAAACAGGGATGTGTCATGTCTCCATGGTTGTTCAATCTGTATATGGATGGGGTTATAAAAGTGATATAATGTAGGGCAGTGGATGTTGAGGCAGCCCTAATGATCAAAGGAATTAAAGAATCCCCCGAGCTAGACCTTACAATGAGATCATATAGCCCCGCTAGGTAACAGGAGGGCGCTACTCCTCCCGGCACGGTAGTCCCGGGCGCGGCTCGAACTCAGACACAGCAGGATTTGGAAACTTCCTGTTCTGTTGTTTGCAGATGACACTGTATTGTTATGTGAAGAAGAAGGGGCAATGCGAGGTTTGATGAATGGGTTTCAGGGAGTAAGAAATGGAATCTAATGGTGAATCTAGCGAAGAGTAATGTTATGGTCTTTGAGGGAAATGAAGTCAATGAATACACAGTGAACTTGGAGGGTGAGGAAATTGAATATGTGAGTGCAATGACATACTCTGGTAATATGATAAGTAAGGATGAGAGTTTGGAAGATGAAGTGCTTGAAAGGGTACAACGGGGAAGAAAGGTTGCTGGTTCTTTGAAAGCAGTGATAAGAAATACAGAAGTAAGCATGGAAGTAAAAAAGTCACTGCATGATAGTATTGTGATACCAGCTCTAATGTATGGAAGTGAAGCTTGTTGAATGGACACAAGTGAAAATATCTGAGAGCAGCATGTGGTGTTACATGGGGAGAAGGCTGACAAATGAGGAAGTGGAGGGGCACTGTGGTGTGGATGTGACAGAAAACATTAGGGGAAATACACTGACATGGTTTGGCCATGTGGAGAGGATGGAGAGAGAAAGACTAATGAGGAGAGTGTATGTGAGTGAGGTGGAGGGAGGGAGTGGGAGGATGACGCCAAGGATGAGATGGAGGGATGGAGTGGTGTGGTATATGAGAGGGATGTGTGCACTGGGGGGAAGGCAGCAAAATGGTGGGAGACAGGGTGGCACAGAGGAGCTTTGTCTGTGGCCACCCATTATGGGATTAAGGCATCTGGCAATAGAAAGATAGATTTACTGCTAGAAGAAAAATTCACACAACTGAAGGAATTAATATCAATTACAGTACCATCATCATTATCACCATTTTGTATCCCTTCTGCCCACAATCATAAATGGAATGGACAGGATCCATAAACAGAAAAAGAAAAACACAAAAGATAAAAACACAAAAGAGCAGGACATTTTCATTAGCATTCCCAACATTATCCTTAATAAAATTCAAAAGTTTGTTCCAACGAATGGGTCTACAAAATCCTACTGTTTCTAATATGAATAATGGTGCTTTGGCATGTTAGTCACATGTACCAATTAACAGTTATACAACTTGAGTAGCAATCAATATTTGGCTGAGGATGGTTTTAAAGGACTCTCCAACATAAATTGGTGTGGAAGAGTACCGGCTACGGTGGTAAGGTCAATTATTGTTCATTTTAAAAAATAATTTCACCATGTAGTCTTGTTAAACTACATCATAATTTCTAAATGAATCACTACGCTTCATGATTACCACCTGGCTAAAGGTTGGCTGGCTGGCAAAGTTTTAAATTCCTCCACACTTTAGTAGGTTTACTGTACTGACAACTGTTTGTTTTGAATCCGAGGACTAGAATTAATTTAGCCATGATAAGAATTTACCACTCTCGCCGGGAACATGGCGAGAGTAGGGTAATACAAGGTGGGAAACAACGTAATGCATGCTATAGTACCTTTTGTTTCCATAGACGAAGACCTTCTGACATAGTTTGCATTTTACTTTATAAAGTAATGATCCGTGGCTAGAGTACAGTAGGTAAAGGAGCCCCAGCGTCTTCTACGTGGCCTCTACCTTGCGTTCGATCATCTTTGCCTTGCCCTGCCCTTGATGGCAGACGGACGTAAACAAACCACACCACAGAGAACAGCATTTACGAGGTACTACTGATTCATTTTTTTGTTTCATCTATGGTATTGGAGATAGTCATCAGATTCATATCCAAGTATAACAGCAGATAATAACCCGAATAGTAGGAGTATCTTTTGCTTGAAACAATAGAAATACTTTATCAGATGATAATTTACTGATACTTTTTAAATTTTATTTTACTTTTCTCAATTCATCATCATAGTTTCCATGGTGTGCGCCCGTGTGTTTAGCCTAGCGTAGTAATGGATAATTGGAAGCTTATGTGTTGGGTAGCTGTTAAAATAGTGAGATTGCATGGCGAGATTATGATGTTTTAGTCCTAAATCTTCAGTGACCATCATTTAAACCCACCCAAATCCAACCTAACTATTGTATAACCAAAGCATTAATCTGACCTAACCTGGGCAAATACATTATAACAGAGACTACTTTGGGGTAAAAGTGAACAGTATTTAGGCCACTGTCAGTTATGAAAGTTGGGCTAAGTTAGGCTGGATTTCAACTTTTACAAGTTTCCTTATAGGCTACTTTAAACCCTGCCCTTATGTTGGGTCCATGTCATGACATCCAGGTTTTTACAATTTTTTTGGGGTGTGTGGTTGCATTTTGACATCCATTTTTCATTTACAGAAACTCATTTTTTATGAGGTTTGGGGGCTTGTATCTTGTAGACAAGTGATTTCCAACAGAAACCATTATGTGATTCAAACCTGTCCTGCCAAAGCAAGTGATGTCACAAGAATATCAGACAATATTGTTCACAGCACATAAGTCAGTTTCATCCCCTTTTGAAAGGAAGTACTATATGTTGGTACAGTAAAGGTAGACCTTATGTGGTATAGAAGAATAGTGGAGCAATGTATTGGTGAGAGAGAAGAAAGAGAAGTATTTGACAGAGTGGGAGAGGCATATGAAACTAAAGTAGCCAGGAGGCAATTCAGTCATTGGCATCCTTTGTTCAGGGGTTTGCAGAAGGAAGCAAGGCATCAGAGATGATGATGACGATGGACATAGATACAACTGAATTTAAGAGTGAAGTGTATTTTCCATTAGGTGTACAGTATACTGTATTGGATACTGGTTCTTTATAACTGAGAATTCAGTGTGTATCCCTGAAAATGTAGGAGTGCAAAAGGGTATTTAATAAAATTAATGATTAGAACTTGCACTGAAAATTAGTACAGTATGTAACAATTTACTTCCCTTTTTTTCAGGGACTGCTAAACCTGCAAGATGTCCGAGTCCTCAGGAGATGGTGTAACTGTCACTGTTCGTCTCATTCGATCATTTGAACATCGGAACATCAGAAACTTGGTGATGTTTAATGTAAATCTGGAAATAAGTGTTGAGGAGTTCATAGGCATGATCAGGAAAAATTTAGTGTCTGCTACCAATCTTCCACCTCCTTTCAGAAACTTTGGATATGATACATTGAAGATTGAGACTCATGCACATGGCTTCAAAACCAATGATCCTGTGATTAACAGAGATAATGATGACAAGCTAATATTAAAGCCTGACCAGAAGTTAAGAGAATGTGGAGTGAAACATGAAACTGAAATAAGCTTTTTTAGAATGGAGGATTATTTGAAATATAAAGAAAACCCAGAACTGGTGTGGTAAATATTGTTTTTAGAGCCTGTCTCAGTTAACCCTAGACTTATTTTAAAGTTTATTCTTGCTATATTTGAAAAATTTTATTCAGATTAGGAGAGATTTTCAAACTGGAGGGATTAGCTGTTGCCTTAATCACCCCTTTCACTTCTACAAATCCTTAGTAGACTACATCAAATAAAATTGCCAGCAGATAGGAAGAATTAACTAAGAAGGAAATCATCAGAGCAAATGGGGATAAAAGGGCAAGGCTTCACCTAAATATGACATCCTGGCTAACACCAGACTGTTTTATTCAGCTGGAAGAAACCTTTCCCCTCCAAAAGGTTATCAATGCTGTGATATCAACCACTGTATATATTTATTGTTTTTATAATTGGTGATCACTGTAGCTATGAAGTCAGTCCATTTCAGGAACCAGAAGTTAATGTAAGCACATTTTGCATCACTTATGCTGTAATAAACACTTGGAATAATAAGATTATTTGTATTATTTATCCGGTAAAAAAATACAACAATAACATGACATAAAATGGTAAAACTGTTCATCCCCCTTTCCCACTCAGACTTACAAGTGGAAAGGATAAAAGGAAAATCCCAACCACTAAAGTGGGTAGTCAAATCTGTTATGAAAATTCAGAGATCAGGGAATTTCAGATATTATTGTAAATGTAAACATGTGGTAATGAGTACAGCCAGGGACAAAAGTTTGCCCACTGTTCCACTATGTCTGCTTCACACTTCATTATGATAGTTTCCTCCCTGATGCATTACAGTATATCAAACAACAGTCATATATAGGGAGAGAAACATATCAAGCCTCTTTCAGTGTAGTAAGATTAGCCACCATAAGAAAATGAACACTAGAGAGGTGAAACATTAGGCAAATTTCTGCTTCTGACTGAGTGACTGTACAGCATTTGGTGGCTTTAGACAAATTACTGTCCCTGACTGAGTGACTGTACAACATTTGGTGGCTTTTGGGCTGGGACCAGACCAGATCACCATTTCACATGTCAGGACATGTTCCAAAATATCACAACTTTTTCCATGCTACTTGTTCAGTAAATCATGGAAAACTAGCAGATCAGATTTATCAGGAGTTAGGAGCTCTATCAGGTAATCTTTTGTGATTTGTGTGGAACTTAAAATAGGAACAGGGGGAGCAGAGGCCATGAGGCCATTACTTGCAATGCTCATCTCCATAATTAAGGTCTTTGAGCAAGTGGCAGCTTATTTTCCCACTATCCTGGGATACAATGCCACTGCATTATGTGGGTTACCACAGTTACCTCCCCTACGAGTTACATTAGGAACTCCTTTTTACCTACCAATCAGTGAAAGGGTTGATGGGAGTCAAGTGGCACCAGCTGCCTGTGCTAGGATTCAAACTCTGATGCTATTAGGTCATCAGCTTCATAGTTAGGAACACTAACCTGACTGGAGGTACTGAAGATAGACACCCCAATATGGTTGCACCAATATGTTCACATGCACCAAGTTGGTGCATACACAAGGTATGCTAAGCAGTAAGGTACCCTATACCACATCTCAGGTCTTTGGGAATATAATTCTAGATAGGTGATTTCCTATCCTAACCAGAGGGACAGTTTGATTTCTGGTCACAAATTGTCCTGTCTGTCAAAGAAAGTCACCTATTTAGTAGTGTATACTCAATGATAGGGACGTGGTATAGACTACTTAGTGCATTATGTACTTTGTGCATGGACAAATGTTTTGCATTTGACCTTGTGCACAAAGTACCCTATACCATATCCCCACACTTAGGTACAGGATTAGTGTACTTTGTGCATGCATAAGCTTGGTACATGTGACATCAAGCTGTGAAGCTGCTTGGCCATACATATGTTCATCAACCCACTCCCTACTCCCTCAAAAGGAGGAGGGTGGACTGTGGAAGAAGGGTAACTTTAACTTTGTCCTGCAGTCCACCAGGTTAACACTCAGATGAGCCCTTGACTATAACTGCTACTCTACTAGAATCTGATTTGAAGGAATTAGGTTCCTGAACATCAGCTGAATTGAAAGGGAATCAAGAGACTGATTAGTTTTATCCTCAGTAAATTTCAATATCATTTCCCCTAATAGACTGCTAAGAAGACTTACAGAATTAACTGCTTGATTCAGGGTAAAATCTTTTTAAATTCATTGTTCCTTTTACCAAATGACCTTATTCAAGTTATGAAAGACCTCTCTCTGAAAAGGGGTTTATTGAGGCAATATTGAACTCCTCCAGTTCAATATTGCCTCATTGCTGGTATTCTAAGCTGAGAGAAATCATTAGGAGATGAAAAGAATTCAGTGAACATGACATCCCTGGGCTCAGTGAATTGATGATTTTCACATTTACACATACCGTTACCAGTATTTGTCAGGTAGGTGGTGGTAACCATCATCCTTTCACATGATGTGGTGCTGCATATTTCTTTCTTCACACTTATCATTCTTTTCCTGTGTCTTCCCTCCTCTCATCTTACTTCTTCCATCTTTCCTGTTTCTTTTTATTACTCTTCTTTCCACTTCAGGTGACTCTACACTGAGTGGCAAGCCTACTGGCTTCCAGTAACCCAAGAAAACGTTTGCACCACTGGGTGGTAACCAGATGACCAAATAATGGGGTGATGTGGAGCTTACTATGATGCCCTGCTAGCTGGGTGAAGAGATGCATATGTGGTGTCCATCCAGGCACTAAAACATCACAATCTTACCCACACCTTGATGTGAGGTATTGTCTACAGCAAGGGAACATTGGTTCACTGAATGGGACGGCCTGCAGGATGGCTGTTTGCTTGTAACTGATAGGTTTGCACAACCAGACAGATCAAGGTTTCTCAGTAACAACAACAACAACAGTATTTGTCATTTTGTGGTAGGTGGGGCGCCCATCATCCACTGATTCAGTGTAGTGCTGCCTTTTGGTGACTACAGTGAGTGACAAGCCAAATGGTTTCCTGTGATTCCTGGTGGTTTAGTGGATTGAAGAAGTCCAACCAGATTAAGCCTGGAAGGACTTTCATCTGAAGGAGCATTGGGGCTCACATAATGCCACCCAGGGATGAATGAGGCTGGTCACCCTTGCCAAGAATGTTGGGACTGAGTAACCTAGTCCTGGGCCCCTATGCTCCTGATCAGCATTATTTATTAATGCAACTCGGTCGTGTCCATTACCCACTAAATTCCTCTCAACATTCTACATCTGTATGCAATCTCTGTTTTAGGAAAAACAATGACAACATTCTTTACTCCTTCCCTCGCCGCATTCCGAAGCACCACAGTTCTTTATGCACAACCATACCCATGTCGTGTTTACCACCAGTTGCCTCTAGTCAGTGCCATTCATCTGTTATTCAACTTAATTATTTCCATCTACTTATTACTCTTCCATTATCAGCCATTTCCCACCCAACTCCCTTACACCGTCTCTCTCTCTCTCTCTCTCTCTCTCAAGCTTCTTTTTTTTTGTTATTATACTCATTCCAACATTTTACACTTCTTTCAAAAAAATTCTCCCTCTCCCCCAATAATGCACTTAATATTCATTTTTCTTCCAACTTCTTCATTACCCCCTCCCCCCGTGTGTGTGTGTGTGTGTGTGTGTGTGTGTGTGTGAAGGACCTACAAGAGCAGAGGAAAAAAACATGAGTTACGCAAGTTACTGAGTGAAGACGAAAAGGTGGGTGAGTGATGGAGAGAAGGAAGAGCTATGGGGAGGAGAATGGAAAAATATATTGAAAGGGAGGAAGTGAGAGATGGAAGGGGATGTGGAGAGAGAGAGAGAGAGAGAGAGAGAGAGAGAGAGAGGAAAGTTGGGAGAGAATGTGGGGAGGGTGGGAGGAAGGGAGGGAGGTGAGTTAGAACATGGAGAGGGAAAATGGAGAAGAGAGAGGGAGGGAGGGAAGATGGAAGAGAGAGAGGGAGGAAAGATGGAAGAGAGGGAGGGAAACAGCGAGGGTAAAGGGGGTAAGACTGACGCTATTTTCAGACTACTATGCGCGCACCCCACCACCAGCACCATTTCCTTCACCCCTGCCTTCACTCCCCTCACCCCTGCCTTCACTCCCCTCACCCCTACCTCTACTCCCCTCAACCCTACCTCCATTCCCTTACCCCCTACCTCCACTCCCCCACCCCTACTTCCACTCCCTTTACAATTACCTTCACTCCTCTCATCCCTACCTCCACTCCCCTTCCCCCTACCTCCACCTCCTCACCCCTACCTCCATCCCCTCACCCCTGCCTCCACTCCCCTTCCCCTTACCTTCGCTCCCCTCATCTCTGCCTCCACCCCTTTCATTCCTACTTCCATCCCCCTCACCCCTACCTCCAACCCTCTCATCCCTACCTTCACTCCCCTCTTCCTAATCCCCATTCTCCTCACCACCGCTACTCCACTTCCTTTTTCATCTCTCTCTCTCTCTCTCTCTCTCTCTCTCTCTCTCTCTAGATACTCTTGTCTTCTCTCCTTACCTTCAGACTAACAGATACTTAAATAATCTTCATTTTTTTTCACAGTAGCTTCCTTCATCACGTCACCAATTCCTTCTTCCTTTCTACGTCACCCACTTGTCTCTTCACCTCACCATTCACTCACTGTCATTTTTACATATTCTCTGTACGTTCCCTCACCATATTCACTGCTTCAATCTTCTCATGTCTACTCTTTTCCTTCAGTCACATTCTCTTCCTTCACTTACTGTACATTAATTCATCACATTTTTTGCATGCATCTTTCTTATCCTCTACGTCATTGCTTTGCCCTCTCAGCTGTCCTTCATTTAGTCGTGTGCATAATCTTACTTCATTTACTATACCTCACGTCATCACATTCTTTACATACCTCCTTCTTCACCTCTACGTCATTTCCTTGCTTTCTCACCTTACTTTCATTGTCACTTATTTTCTTCGTTTACTGTATACCTTACCTGATCACATTCTCCTTTCATCTCTACTCTCCACTCCCTTACATTCCCAATTTTCTCTTTCATATTTTCTCGTAACTTCCTTGTGTTCACCTCTTGAGCCTGCAGACCACTGGGTTTAAATTTACTCTGAGTCTGTGGCCACAACAACAACAACAACAACACTTCCAAGACGTATTCACCAGACTTTAAGATTTTTACTTCGTCCAGCAAGAGGATGTTATATATACTTTCCTCTTGCTAGCTTCTGACGGTTTTATTCAGCTTGGGACTTTTCCGGCGGGAGGGGTTTGTATGGCCTCCCTTTTCCCTCTCATGCTCGGAACAACTCTAGTATTCAGTAGCAGGTAAGGGAAGATGATTCTAATCCGCTGAGAGGAAGTCACTGGAGCCCGGGAGTGTTAATAGTCACCATAAGCCTCTCATGTCGGGACAAATCCAGCATTCTGTTCCAGCTAACACTATGCGATTTTATTATGGAGAGAGAGAGAGAGAGAGAGAGAGAGAGAGAGAGAGAGAGAGAGAGAGAGAGAGAGAGAGAGTTCCCGTCTGCACCATCCATCGTCATAATGTGGACTGATATTACATTAGTGTCTGCAGGGTCGATATATTACGGCACACAGAGACAGAGCTGAGATGAGGCACCACAGGGGAAGGTAGAGTGGCCCTGTTATCATCTGAAGGAACTGGGCCTCTCACAACTTTATTATTATTTTTATCATTATTATTATTATTATTATATCCCGTCTTTGTCTGTTTGTCTGTCTATCTGTCAATAACTTTACGCGAAAACTACAGGTGCGATTTTGTCTAAAATTATAGAGAGGATTGACTATGACCTTTTGATCACCTGATTAAATTTTGGGCCAAATTGGGCCAAGGCCCAGGCTGTAGGCCCCCAAAATGTTAATATATATATTTTTTCCATAACTCTTTTCAAATTCGTCATATCCACATGAAACCAAAACTTAAAGATGCATCTTTCAGATCTGCATCCTATAACATGCCTTATTACATCAGGGGCGTCACCCCCAAGTTAGCGGTATGGGGGTTACCCCCCGGTTAGCGGTAGGGGGGTCAGTGTCAGGTGGGTCGGGCCTAAAATTTCAAATGGGTATAAAATCGTCAAATTTCACCCGATTGACTCCAAATTTGATATGTGACATCTTTGACTAGATATCCTGTTGTGTTTATACGTCAGCACTAAAATGACTGCCGAGGACGGGTTTGCTGTGCCTTGGCACCGCTTCTTATTATTGTTATGGGGCATTACATGTGAGCCGCACTGAAGAGACTATGAGGAGGGTTTGGTGGGTGGGGGAGAGCCTTCTTCTTTGCTATCCTTGTCTTATTCCAGTAGTTTAATCACTCTTATCGTCCTTGAAGGAGCTACCTTACATGGGCCAACTGACCTACTGCAATTATCCTCTCTCCTTATGTTCTTCTATACCCCAAAAGATCCCAGTGGGGGTACAAATAATCAAGAAACAATTACTGGCTGAGCAATAATAATAATAATAATACTGAGCTGTGTCTGCATGAAATTCAATGAGCTTTAGTTACGAGTTAAGGAGTCTCCCTGGTTACTAGAGAAATCGAACCACCAATCTCACCATACCAGGCTATGAACTGTTCTCAAAATTGTTAGGGATCTGCGTCAGGACAGAATAAACGCGCCACTGTAGACGCTGCTATATGGGAAAATCATGATAATTATTACCTCCATAACTTTTGCTAAATAACCCTTTTACTATAACCTGACCTAAAACTGTCATCTCTCCATCTCGAATACTGACTTGTAACAGCAGATAAACACTGGAATATGGTGCTAATCATGAAGAAGTGCTATGGAAAAGATGTAGAGCCACGGTACTGTCCTGAAATAAGCTACAAGAGAAAAATCTGGGCCAAGTTAAGGTAAAAAGAGAATAGTTGTTATATTTATCATAGTTTACTGTGATATTTTGATTTTGTATTTGTTATGTTGGCGAAGTGGGTGTAATGGCGAATATCATAGTGTTACTTCATGTGTGTCGCGGGGCTACTCAGTCATCGGTAAAAATATCCAGCCTGCAACTTTTATTCGTTTTCTACTTCTATTGTCACACCCACGCCCACACCAGCACACTGAGCCGTCCCTACAACACGTGATACCGCCAGTTGAGAGCCTAGTGGGGTCCTATTTACGGATCACTCTGTATATCATTTTGCTTTGTGTGTATGTGTCAGTATGTTGGCAAAGATTCACCCCTCACCACCGCCACCACCACCACACCTGCCAG
>JAGKTI010000694.1:73935-118472 GCA_018397915.1 Birgus latro | reverse complement strand
CAGGCCTAACTCCAGTCTGTGTATCAGTAACCACTCCAATCCCCTGCACTGTCGATAACAGCCTGCAGTCGTTCAGACATGCTCGCTACATGTCTGTAGACTAAGCGAGGATTGCCCTGAAACAAGCGCCACTGTTCCATGGTGTGTTGCACCAGTTGTTCGGACGTCCTTTCCTGTCCTGGCTCCCAGGAGTTCACCATATTAGCCCATAGCTTATCAGCTGGATTTACGTCACAGTCCTTACTGGGCCATTGCACTAACTCCAGGTTGGGCTGGTTCGCAAACCACTGCTGGACGACACAGGCTGTATGTATTGGACATCTATCGTGGACAAAGAGAAGGAGACCAGTGGATGGGTAGTTCTTTTCTTAGAGGCATGGCAGATGTAAAGCCTTCAAATCGCTTGCACATCGGTTGAACTTTGGTGGTCCAAATTCTCTGATACGTTGTTGCACATGGTTATGGGCTTGTTGAATGGTTTTGATTCAGTCTATGCCCGATTTTGATTTGCTTGACCTATATCTGCTAGCATTGTCAATAAAATATTTTCAGGATGAGCCCAAAGGCATTTCTGTCAATTACCTGCCTAGAAATAGTCTTACTGCAGGTGGTAGCAACTGCAGTTGCTTGATTTGCTCCAGTAGTTGATTTGGGCCATTTGTGACCTTTGGATGACACTTGATGCTGAACCACATGGGTCCATAGCGGCACACGACAAACTCTGTAAGTGAGTACAGTTCCCCACTACTCTGTTCCGTTGCTCTGTAGAGCCAACAAATTCTGCTGGCAATCGTAAGCCATCTTGAATGTGACACTGACCCAGGCCTCTGGCATAAGAGATCTTCATCCATGACACCAGTACTTACAGCTTTGATAATTTTCTAAAGGTTTGCTTCATCACGACTCAGTTTCATTAAGGTCAACATTTGGAAGAAGGGGACCTTTGGCAACACACTGAATACCTGTAGAGGAAAGTGGCAAACTTTCTCACTTAGCTTTGCCAGTTAGACTTTTCCGGCACTTTCGGTTGGATCAATGAGTTTCTTGCACAAGTGGCGAGGTGGAAATTAATTTAAATGCAGACTGCAGACAAACTACTGCAAAGAAACTTGGATTATTGTACAGAGTCCATAACTTCTTCACTGACAAGCAGTTAGCTAAAATTTATAAGTCATGTGCGTTCTCATCTAGAATATTGCTCACCCTTGTGGAATGGATGTGGAGAGGTTGCACTAAACTAGACAAAATTCAGAACAAAGCTATTGGAATTACTAATAACCCTGCTATTACAAATAAACTACCTCCCCAACAAGTATATTGCCTCCCTTGCATTATTTTACAGATACTTTTATGGCAAATGCTCAGACGATGTTGCGTCCATTGTGCCACCTCTCCGTGCCTTCCCTCGTGCTACACGAGCATCTGATACCGCTCATGACTGGACTGTCACACAGCCACATTGCAGAACTTCTGCCTATAAGAATTCTTTGATTAACCGAACTGCATCTCTTTGGAACTCGCTTCCCTAGAGCTGTTTCCCCCCCCCCCCCATACTTCACCCTACAGCTGTTCACGTCTAACTGTTACAGATTTTTTTTAATGAATGGAGGACGCCAGTAATCTGGTGTATGGATTTTTTTTTAATTAGATTTTCCTACCTCTATTCTGTTATTAAAAAAAAGGACAACCCACGTAGCACTCTAGCTGGTAAATGGCTACATTTTCCCATCCTTTGTTTGTGTCTGTGCAATTGGCTCCCACTGCAGTTATCTTATCTGCAATATGCATTTCTTCAATCGGATTCTGAAGTCCTTCCGCAGTGGCAATGCCAGGTCCTCGTTTCAGTGTTAGATGGTCTCTCTGACTAGCACTTAGTGGTGTTCAATTTCCTCTGTCCGATACCATTTGCTCCCCTTTTTCTTCTTGATTAATGTCATGTCTCTAAGACATAAAAAGACAGAGCAGTGTTCTCCTCCTCCTGGTAGGTTGCTGCTTCCCTTAGATCACTCCATACCTTCTGTCATGCTCACCTTATTTTATGATGGTCGATTACATTTTTGTGATATCCAGAACTAATGATGCCACAATCAACTAACCTATTGGTACCAATAGCTGCAGCAGCTCTAATCGACACACAATACCTATCTGCTTCCAAAACTAAAGTGGGAACATGTACTTGTCTTTCTGCATGGCAACATACCCCATCCATTCATTTTCAAAACTTTCCTCACTTGAGGCTGATTCTGCTGGAATTAATTCACCACATCTGCAGAGGGTGCTATCTCTCTCCTTCTCCTTTTTTCTTTCTGTTCTTCTTGTCTTTCTTGCATCCGATCCTCTCACGCCTTCCTTCTCTTCATGATGTTGGTCACTTCCCAATCTTCACTGACATGCATATTCTTCATGTTTCTCTGGTCGAACTGAAATGCATGTTCTCGACGTGGAACTTTCATCTCTTTTCACAGCGACATGCAGACAGATTATCATATTGACACACAGCCGTATCAAACAAATGTTAAAAAAAAAAGTCTTGGTTTTTGCATTCTGCTTGCATTGTTTCAGTGCATGTGAGTCTTCTTCCATCTAAAGAAGGAGCTTCGTCTTCACATTTTTTATTGACTGCGTTGGAATGTTTGCACGTCTCAAAGGGCCAGTAAGTATTTGGGCTAAGTCTGGAGTAACACTCCTATTGTCGGTATGTTTGTTCTTCAAGATGAGGAAATGGCTTGCAACTTGTGGATGGGTTGGAAGTTTAGAGAGAGGAAGATCTGATAGTGAAGAACCAAAGACAGTGTGTTTGGCAGTTGCTCGTGTTCTTTGCTTGCTCATTTTAACCGTAAAACTTAGTAAGTGTAACGACACGTACCTGAAAAATAAGTAGATTATCAGCATGAAAGGTATAAGAAAAGCATGAGAACAGACATGGGATTATCAAAAGAGTTTCAATTTCACTTACTTCCATATGCCTAAGAAGGAGCTTGAAATAAAGAAAAAAAATACCACATTGTCTCAGATGAAAATATTTTTCTGGACATCAAATATGGCTGTAAACACTTCCAAATTTAATTCTTTAATTCACTGGTTTTTGGTCATATTGATAGCATATGGGTCAAATCTCATTGCAAATCTCGGCGCGTAAAGCACTCCGAAGTAATGACTGCAGTGTAAGTTCTGTACATATATACATGCAGGAAAGGTGTTTCTCATGTGGCAGATAACGTTAGGACTCATTTTCGAATTTAATCCGGTCAGTTGCACAAGTACATGTTAAACTATAAAGACATCTTTAAACAAAATTAACCTATTAGTTTTGTTCAAAAACTTTGCATGATTTGAAGTATGCTGAATTCCAATGATGTACGTTAAGCTCACGTAAAATACATCTAATACAATGTTCGCATTATCATTTCAGCAAAAAACTCTACAGTACTATAGTTTAGAAGACGGTAAATGTTGCACATATGTATCAAACGTTAACCCCTCCACTGTGATATTCATACACTCATTACCTTTTCATTCAGTGCAGGTGGTTTTATTTAACGAAAGAAAGTAATGCGTTGTTAAAGGATTAAAAACAATCTCAACAAGTTAATCGCATTCAAAGAGCACTTACATCCACCAGAGCTTATACCATACAACTCATATCATCACCAAAATATAATCAACTCTTCCTTGCCAGATGGAACACATATCCACAAAATTCACTGAAATCCGTCGATGACTTTTTAAGACATCTTGCGGACTGAAAAAAAAAAATGTCCTGAACTGCGACCAAAACTCAGGTCACACCAAAATTTAATCAACTCTAATTTGGCCAATGATCCACATATCCGCAAAATGTCATTGAAATCCATCAGTAACTCTTTGTGATATATTGCTGACAAACAAACAAACCGACAAACAAACAAGGGTGAATACGTAACCACTTTTAACTTCTTTGTCTTAGGTATTGACCCTTACGCATTTGTGTTTGAACAATAATATTTCACATCACAGTGGCGATGCACCCCAAACTGGCCTAGCCCTTGACACTGAACTTGATCAATGTCGTCTCCTCCCATCCCCACACATAGTATATCGTATATGATAGATTTAAATGAACTACAAGGCGTTCATGAGATCACGTCGTGCCCTGAACCTCGACCTTGGCTCGAGACCTTGAATTAAGATTAATCTGCACCAAAGTCGATTCACGTCTTCCATCCCGACCACCTTTGATCCAGATTTGATCAGGTGCTCGGGAGATAATGAAAAACCCTGGACTTTCGCTGCACCCTCAACAATGCCCTTTGATCAGCTTGCAACAGGAGCGAATCGCATCTTCCCAGACCATTACACAAGTTCTGTCCAAATCTCACCGAAATCGGGTGAGGTATTCATGACCTACTATCTTCTTAAATATCTATCAAATATCAATCGGTCAATCAGTCAATCAGTCAAACTATCAATCTATCTATATCTGTCTATCTATCTATCTATCTATCTATCCATAGCTACTTATTAATTTATTTAGCTATCTACCTCTCCATCCATCTACCTATCTGTCTATCTCTTTCTCTCTCTCTCTCTATAGATTGATTGATTGATTGATTGACTGATTGATTGATAGATAGATAGATAGATGATTTTTTACTTATGAAAGGAAGTTGGAACCAAAGGCCAGGGGCCAGCAACTTGCTCCCTCCAAGACAAAAACAAAAACAAGATAACAGAGAGCCAAATTCAAGATCTATTCATTTCGAGATGCCTGGACACACTGCGTTTAAAGGACTGGAGACCGTAGGCAGTAGGAATAACAAACAGAGGGAGACAGTTGCAGAGTTGACGGGTTGCATGCATGAAGGACTAGGAGTAGAGGTTAACTCTTGCATTAGAGAGTTGGACAGAAAAAGGATGAGAGTTTGTTGCTAAACGGGTGCTACGTGCCTACACCCAACTCAACCCAGCCCACACTCCTAACATCCCAACGTGTTTCTTTGTGACACACCTCACAGGCACACCCCTAAATACTCCAGACACCTCAAGGGCACACATACGCAACTCAGGCGCACCCGAGACATGCCTCAGACATCAGACACACACCACGCAAACCACCATTACCCCTCACCTCTCAACTCAAATCCTATAAGGTCTGGACCCTTGTGGGCTAGGCAAAAATAGATGGAAGTGAGTCTGACGTCCATAAAACACTACGGTTGTACCTTAAATATTTCACACCACAAAATGGTACCGTACCTCAATGAGTGAGTGAGAGAGAAACAGCTAAGGACACGCAAGGAATCTGGCTGCCCCTGAGACGAATAAAGGTTGTGGATTTCACTGCTATTACGACAATGAAAGAAGAGAGAGAGAGAGAGAAAGCAGTGAAAATATAATTGAACTGGTACTTATCAAGGAACACACACACACACACACACACACACACACACACACACACACACACACAGTAATAATAATAATAATAATTCCTCACCCTGCCCTAGGGTGGAAAAGGAGGTCCGGATGATGATGATGATGATGATGATAATAATATTAATAATAATTAGTTACCTATTTGCTTAGTGTGTAGCCACAATAAGGAAGCTTCGCCATAACTATGTATGATAAGTAAGGTATGAAATTTTGGCATCATAAGTCTGTGACCTTTAAAAGTAGTTCAAGGTCATTCATATTTGGAACATAAACTTAGATCAACTTAAGGTAGCTTCTTGTGCAATATCAACAAGATCTGAGGACAAAAATGTGGAAGAACGCAGGGGTACATATTACATTTGTCTCAATAAATAGCTAACTGTATATTTAACTGTTATCATATTTAACTGTTATCATATTCCTTCCAGATAATAAGAGGGACTCCAGCTGTAGTTCTGTAAAGTTACAACTTTACAGATTTTGTGGTCTTCTCTAAAACGTGTGACAATGAAAACAATGAGCACTTTAGAATTCGGTACTTTGCACAGGGCTAAATGGCAAAATATTCAGCCAAGTAAACTCTATTATCATATGATTTTCAACCAAAAAGCTGTATCTCAATTAGTTTCAAAGATATTTCAATTTCAGATATGCAATTTTTGCACCAAGAATTAGTATATAAACAGGTCAAGGTAATTTATATTCGGCACAAGTACTTGGGTTACTCTGGGGTACCTTCCTGAATAATATTATCAAGATCTAAGAAAGAAACGCAGAGAAAAATATTGATAATTACGAAAACAATAAGCTTCGCCATTTATATGGCGAAGCTTAATAAGAATTTTAAACCTTTGGAACGAAATGTATGTAATTTACTGAAGAGAAAATGGATGAAGGAAAAAAAAGTTTAAGAATGCAGGAAAGCAAGGAAAACTGTTAGAAAAATGACGAACACAAATAACAATCAAGAAAAAAAAATATGACTGGAAAGGAGAAAAAGTATGGAATGCGGGAAACTGGTACAAACATGATGCCCAGAGTAAAACAAAGGAAAACTGATTAAAAAAAAAAAAAGGAACAACGGGGAGGAATAAAGCGTAGGAGAAGGCGACAGGTGGTGATACAAGAGCCAGTAAGAAGACAGAGAGGCGATCAGGTGATATGGATGACGCTGTGGGAGTGGACCCTCATCAAGATGGCAGAGAGAGAAAGGCAGGAAGGAGGGGGGCGGGGTAAGAGGGCGGAAGAGAGAACGGAAGATGGGAGAGAGGAGGCAAGGAGAGAAAAGAAGTGGAAGGAGCGAGTGCAGTCAAGTCTTTTGAAAATTGAACAGCCACTTCAATCACATCCTTCAAAGAATTTTCCATCCTTCATTCATACACTTGTCTCAGTGCTCATGACACTGATGAGAGCATCTCTGGAACTCTTCTTCCTTGATGGTAAATGCTTTTCACTGTTTCAGACAGAATATCGTCTGTTCAAGTGGAGTCATAGTGCTGGATAATATTGAAAATAAGGTTCTCAAAATCTGCAAAATATTGCAGAGGATTTTATGCTACGCCTGAGCAATGACAGTTTTGTATTCAAGGTCTTTGATTTAACAAATGTTTACACACACACACACAAACTCACACACAAACACACACACACACACATACACACACACACACACTAAACAGTGTAACAGGGGCAGCCTCTGTTTCTGCTGTGGCTGTGACTGGGTAAAAATAAGCATGTTATGAGTGTCTGGTACAATATACGACGTCACGACCAATTACAGTGTGTTGAGCAACCAAACGAAATACCAGTTACTTTAAAATGTGCAGTATTAATTTATTCTCTCACACTTTCGCAGAATCTTGTGCTACAGTGATTCTCAGCAGTTTCTTTATCCATTATGTATATATTGCACCTCTTTTAAAGGAACCAGCCCTATCTCAGAATTAGTGCTTAAATCAAGAATTCAAGATTAGGAAAAAACGAGATGTTGCACAGTGCTTTGCGAGGTGAGTAATGTGGAGAGCGAAGTGATGGAATTTTTTGTCGTCCACAAACCATTCCGTGTTACGTTAAGGTGACTGAACGTATTCTCGCGGGCAAGCAGACACCAGCCATCTCATTGCTCACATAATTTACATTTTGCTGCTTTACGCAGATACCGGCATTAAAGCTGTACGTGCAGGAAAAAATTCAGTTTACACAATTCATTTGAAGTCAAACAATGTGAGCACCATGCTCGTCATTGCGTATCATACATCTACCACCCATCT
The DNA here is from genome assembly GCA_018397915.1 of Birgus latro. Lineage (NCBI taxonomy): Eukaryota > Metazoa > Arthropoda > Malacostraca > Decapoda > Coenobitidae > Birgus > Birgus latro. The sequence goes on along the minus strand of JAGKTI010000694.1, from coordinate 110,790 downwards.
GTGTTAGTTTGCATACATCAATGGGCAGTTCAATAGATTGTGTTCACGTGATGCCACAAACTAAAACAAAATGATCTGAACGTGCCTAGCTGTACTAACAATAAAAGATGTCATATGCTGTACTCATGTTTGCAGCAATACAAGAAGCCGAATTAGTGTTTTGCTTCATGGATTTGCATCTGAAAATAGTAGAAAATAAATCAGCGAGGTTTCCCATAAGTAACAGAGAAGAGAAGAGAAACATACAAAATAGACCTATCATAAGTATGATAAGACAACACAGACTCCCAAGCAAATCGCCGTATGGAGACGTTGCCTTGGGATGTTGCGCGACTAATTATTCCCTGTATGTGTTCGCGGAAAGTTTTGCAGAAGTATGTTTCATTAAAGATCTACCATTTTTCATCATTTAACAAAAACAAAAAAAAGTTAAAACATGAATGCAGTGTATGTTTTAGCTACGATTTGGACTTAATGTGGCGTCGTCTGCTACGACGAAAGTGGTAAAAGTACGCTGCAGCCAGTGCGATCGTGCTATAAATTACAATTCTAGCATGCTGTTGGTAAAATTGCATTTAGCCTGAGCTAAGGGTATAAGTAGTACATTAAGTTACTTTAGGAAATTAGCGACCAGTGTGATTTTAGCTTGAATGTGTGCCTTGAGATTTCCCAAGGAATACCCAACCTATTTCTTATATGTATTTCCGTTGAGCCAAGTCACAATTTTCTGTACACAGTGTATTGCAACAATTCTTCAACAATTGTGTGCCATTAAAGGCGTTGTTTTTCTAATAGCCCACAACTCAGAGTCAGGTGTTATGTTCTTAGAGTACTGTCCCCACAGGTGTGCTTGGTGTGCGGCAGGTCTACATTTACTAGAATGGACGTGTAGATGGGGCTTAATTGCTGCGATGCATATTATCTATACCATGCGCTATGGAGTCACCATTAATTTCTTCAAGACTTCGTGAAGATGTCTGTGACACTGGAGTTTCCACTGGGAATTCATTTTTCACTCTCATTCATAAAATATGTACCGTAAATCAAACTTTCAATCTCTTTCATGATTGTAGGTAAGAACTCTGCGCAGTCAGGCTGGATGAAAGAGTGATACAGTGTTCCTTTTGGTCAACTGTGAGGATGTGATACCTTCCAATCACTGCAGAAGAATGATGGTGGGTGCATGGCTTTCTGTTGTCTGGTGATATATGGCAACTGAAAGGGTAACTGCTGTATGAAGAGCAACAGCGCAAATCACTGGCCTCTCACTGAAAATTGGTGCGACTATTATTAGATTTTTTTTTAATGAGTACATCTCGTACAAAGAAAAACAGAAGAAATAAGAGAGCAACAGATCTATTTGTTCTTTCGAGATTTTTACACAGTACGTTATTAGTAAGGAATGTATTCCGTGAATCAGAGGCAAGAATGACTCTTCTCATCCACCAATCAATTCAACGTGTCAGAGGAAGAAGTAAGGACTCCTAGGCTAAATAAGATGTTAGTCATGCACGCAGAAAATTTAATTGTTCTTGCTTGCCTTGCTCGCTTGAACACAAAATTTAGTCACAGTCTGGAACCCAGACAAATGTATCCGAGCTAAAGATTTATCGCATCAGCAAGAAGCGGGGGCAGGGGGCAGGGAGGAAAACTCTGTAGTACAGTAGCGAACTTTTTTGGATATCTCAGTCAATTTTGTAGTCACAAGAAAGATAGACACCAATTTGGAAATCGCATAAAAATCCTCAAGTATTTTAATTTTATAGACAACCCGTAATTCCCAATAGTTTTTCCGTAAATCGAGGAAATTATTTTTTTATAAGGCAGATTAGCGTAACAGCCGGCTGCTCAAGAAGTAGCGGTCTAAGGTTGCGTGAGTAGCAGCAGCAGTAGTTTCCGATGATTGCTGACAGCAACCATTTTTCGCCTTTTCAGAACAAATAATACTTTCTGCGTGGCTTTTATTGGGGGGTAAATTTTTGACTGAATCCAAGTCAAACTAATACAATACCCAGATCAACGAAAAAAAAAAAAAAAAAGGAATTTCTTATTTCTGATTCGAATCGGAGCGCACCGAGAAATCTGGTGATAGTAATTTTTGTGAGTGAGCAGAATGCGAAGTCATTGTTAACCTGCTAGGTCCCAAGCCCTAGACCTAAAATTAATGCAAGAGGAGTATTGGTTTTAGGAAGTATGAGGGAATATTTTTAGAGTCTATATAATAATTTCTTTTCTGTATTTTCCGGTCAGAAAATCAGATGATGATGATGAGCCACATGAGACAATATTCAGCACTGCCTGGCTTGCTCGCTCGCTGGCTCGAACACGTTCCACATTTTCAGTGTGGACGTCTATTACATGTTATTATCAGTGAGAATAATTATCACTTTCTCTCGATGTGAGGCAGGGGTGGGGGAGGAAGGCCAGGGATCCATTAGGGTTGATGAAGGCAAGGGAAAGGTGGGATGGGGAAGGAGGACGGACGGGTACAGAGGTGTTAGGGTGGATGAAGGCAGAGGGAGAGTGGGGTGGGGGCAGGAGGAGGGCAGGGAGGTGGTAGGGTGGATGAAGGCAGAGGGAGGGTAGGTGAGGAGGAAGACCAGGGAGATGGGTTGGAGGGACGATTACAGTAGGTGAGCGTGATGTGACGTGAGGAAGTGATATTCTTGTACTTACGTAATAATGTGTCCAATAGAGGTGTCCTGTCGGAGAAAATGGGAAAACCTTAAAAAGCGATAAAGACTGCGTGTCACCTTTTTCCATTGTATCCCACTGTTAACAGGAAGACGAAATCATTGTTATTCGTACATTAATATTCCAATGATATTTATACATCTATATAGTTATCAGTTTTCCAGTTTCTTTCTATTTTCGTATCTATTTAGCCACAGCCGTAGGTGGGGCAGCCATTTTGTTTGACCCGTAATCCAAGGCCCCGGATATCTCTGACCACAGAAACTAAACTGTTCTCCTTCCTGTTCGGGATGGAGTCGTAAGTCAACTAGCTTAACGACCATATAAGTGAAACAGTAGAGTTTACCTATGATTGGGAGCATGCAGAACGTAAGAGTCAATATGATTATTGAATGAAATGGCAGAAAAATGAATCTTTTTAGGACCGTAAGTTACAATGGACTGCCAAATCTATTGGACAGAACATTGTGTCTAAGTAAGGGATGTAGCTTACGATAATTGCAAGATGACAATCCAACCATGGTGCAGAGAATGTTTCGATTGCTTATATGAAGGAGGATCCGTCCAAATCCTACACTGTATATCAAGACACTTAAGTATCAGCAGACTCAGAGTTTCATGTAACATTTGTTTTCACATAAAACTTTGAAGCATATTGCAGGTATGCATTTATTCAGCTTATTTTAATGGTGCAACTACATGTATGAGAAGCCTTATAGGAAAACTCTCGTTAATGTAGCTGGAATTATGCCGTAGTAAATATTCTTCGTCACTAATACGGTGTGCGTGTGAGCTACGTGAGGTTTGGTGGTGGTGGTGAAGGCGAGATGGAGGTAGCGGTTGCGGTGGAAACAGTCCCTTATTACCTCACATCCGTCCTGACTGATTCATATACATACGATATTTTGTAATACTCGGCAGGATTTCAGCTAATTCGCATAATAGTTTGTCTGTGAGGTGAAAGCTAACATAAAGTTTTCACTGTTGTTATTACCATCCGTTCATAGTTAAAATAATGTATTGCACACTATGTGTTTGGTCTACTGAGTTTGCGTGTGTGTGTATGTGTGTGTGTGTGTGTGTGTGTGTGTGTGTGTGTGTGTGTGTGTGTGTGTGTTTGCCATAGAGTACTTGACTAACGGGACTAAAATGGGTAGTTTCACATCAATACCTCCATATCGTTTCATCCATCCGATGATTTTATATTGTTACTCTGCTGTTTGAGAAGCTCACGTAAATAACGTTACGCCTCACAGCACAAAAAGCATTAATATATCGCTGAGTTACAATGCAGAGCATGTTCAGTGTTCATGCAGTACAGAAGACTGAAAGCGATGACGTGTTATATATATTTATCCACACATAAAGATAAGCTGTATTCTCATTAACCTCATTTACATATTGAAGCGTGCATTCTATACACGAAAGCTTACTGTTCCATCTTTGCGTATATATTCTCCTTCACTTTTATCTTTCTCCATCACCCTCACTCTCTCTTCCTTCTGTCTGACAACACATCACTTCGCTACACAGGCATCGTCCATTAAATAATAATTAGAAACCTCTGACATTATATTTGACAGTGTAATTATGAATATTTAAAGAACTGCACGAAGCCGCTGGACCTAAGGAAGATGGATGTGTCGTTTTCACAGTATTGACTACAGTGGTCTACCCTCGGACCCCTTAAACCACGAACAAAATAGGATGGACAGGGTCTAATTGTGACTTTTTTTTCCTCACTGCTTCATAAGTTAATGGTATAATATAATGATTTTTTGTCTGGAAGCAGGAAAATATGTCCTTTTGTTACGAATATAGAGAAAGTAAACGAAGACGTTTTTGTCATATGGTAATTTAATGGTTTATGATGGCATGTTATTCGTCACAGTTTACCCCAGACACGGGACAACTTGTTACGCACCCCCGGGTTAAATGATATGCATATTATAGAACTCAAATATGTCCATAATTATTCTATTGTCATTAACATGTGAATACAGGCGTAGTGGCATATTGGATGTAGTGTAAGTAATATTAAATTAAATCACAATCATGCATTCAGTTTCTCATCACAACCTCTGTCAATAACTGAATCATTCAGTTGTGCAGCTGCTATCATTCAGCTCCATCCCCACCGTCACCGGCACTCACTGAATCACTCACTTGTTCCATTTTCACTATTTATAGATAGACAGAGAGAGAGAGACAGCCAGAGATAGATGTAAATAGCTTGATTTATATAGACAGACTGATTGAATGATACAGATATATAGATAATGGAATAAATTGATAGTTTGAGACAGACAGATAGATATAGATAGATGTATTAGGTAGTTTGATAGATAGAGGCCGAGGATGAGATAGAGGGATGGAGTGGAGAGGTATATGAGAGAGGGGGGTTTGAGTTGCGAGCGTGGTAGTGAAATGGCAGGGGACAGAGTGACATGGAGACGATTTGTTTGTGGCCACCCCGTTCGGGATTGAGGCGTCTGGCAATAGATAGATAGATAGATAGATAGATAGATTGGCTGACAGATAAGTTGAAAGATAAACACAGATACCACCTAGATCTACATAAGATTACCTTCACCAGCATCGTTCATTTACCAATATATTACTTTTTCATTACACTATACTCATCTGCAACACTTTTTTGTGGTTATTATTATCCCTAACTCGTTTGGCTGCTGCCTCCGTGACAGTCTGTTTTCCATGGATAATTCCAGGCATGGTTGAAGTGATTAGCAGAAAATTAGGAGAAAATGCACAAAATCACTAAACAGTGTGCAATAAACTGTCTTCCCACTGTGTTCTGTGGTAAGTAAAAATTCTTCTCACTGACAATATTGTGGTAGGTAGGGGCCCCCCTCCACCACCCATTCATTAGATAGTGCTGCCTTCTGGTGACTCTACGTTGAGTGACATATCAGGTACTTTCCTGTAACCTCGGAAGCCATAAATACCAAATGACTCCCGATGGTCTGGTGGGCAAAGGCTCTCCAAACGTACTGGGCCCTAGGAGTTTATATTCGGGGGATGGTTGGAGATTATCGCTGAATGCTGCCACACAGGGGCAGCAAACGAGGCTGATCATGCACACCCTGAACATCAAGACTGAGTAGCTTAGCCCCAAGCTTTTAAGCCCCTGAAGGGAAAAAAAAAATGGGTGGTGGAGAATGATGGATGGAAAAGGATAACGTAATTTGTGTATTATTCTCTCCCTATGATGAAATTGGTTATCATTATTAAGCAATAAGTGTTCTGTACGTAGGATGAAAGTCGAATGAACCTGTCTGATTTTTAGTAATATTTGCCATGAAAATAGCAGTCGATACATCCAGCTGCCTTGGCCAGTGACTGCAGCTCGCAGTGTTGCCTTTAAATACTTAAAAGTCTACAACGTCCTCACGTAGCCAATGACCCATTTAGAAGTATCACAGCTTTTTAAAGTAATATTACATATATGATTTATTCCTAAAAAATCCAAGATGATGAAAAGCAAAAGCAGCTGTTGAAAGATGCTTGACTGAACTCTTTATGGGATTATTTTTCTGAGGGTTTGACAATCTGGCACATACCTAATATACAGTATGTATATGAAAACAAAGATTTTTGGTTGCTGAAAAGTATCTCGGCAACTTACAGTCACTGACCGATTTTGTAAGTAAATGACCAAGTTATATGTAAGAGTAAAGGGACCGACTCGTAGTCTGCAAGTTTCTTTAAACAATTTTCGTTGATTTATAAATAAACTTTATGAATGTGTTGAGAGTCAGCTAAGGGTTTACTATAGTTTTTTTTTTTTTTTTGGAGGGGGGGGTGAAACTGTAAATCAAAAGTCAAGGTCAGCTTAAATAGCTCTGATCCAGTTTAGATCAAACTGCGTGGAAAGGATAAGAGTGACGCAAAAACTAGGCAGGTCGATTCTGAAAACGGTCAGTTAAGTTCAAGGTCTAACAACAAGGTCAAAAGTCGACTCCTAGGATTTTTTGTTTGAAGAAAAATGACTGAAACTTTTTTTTTTAATCTTATTTGAATAAAACTTGGTGGTTTAGAGTCATTTGTTTTGCACGCAGCAGGGCAAAGGTCAAGTTACATGGCAAGATTAAATCCAGCTGTTTTTATTCAATTTAAACCAAACTTGTGTAAGTTTTGGAAAGGTTCAGAGTAAGCCAAGCATGAAAGCAGCCAGTATCAATTGTAAACATAAGGGGAAAAATCATATGGAAGAAGATTATGAGACCCAGTGGAGGAAAATACAAAGATGATATGGAGACGTAAAAGATGGAAAGAGAGAAAGGGTATGAAGGATAAATGCAAAGTGAAAAGTACATGGAAAAATACTAGGATGAGAGAAAAGGAATTTGAATAAATGAACGTGGAAGAAGTGGAACAGGGACACAATATGAAATTAATAATATTAGATTTTGACTTAAATCTTTTTGCAATAGATTGGAGTTAGCCCACGGAGTGTAAAAAAAAAAAATGACGAACGCTCACGGCGCGAAATTGTCAGAAATCGAGACACGTGAAATATGCAAAAACTATTGTTTCGACTTTTGAGTCAGAATTGGTAATTGTAGGCTCATTAAAGGTATGGAAACAAAGGTTATGGTATTTTTAATCATTTTGTGATAGAAAGTCTACTGTCCTGCAAATGTTTGCGGACTAGCAATATGTAAGAAAATAATGATTGGAAAATGGGAAAGACTGAAAATTGCATGAGGAAGAAGAAGAAGGTGGAAAGAGAAAAAAGATACGATATTTTAATGGAAGAGAGATATGGTATGTGAAGCTAGAATAAAACGAGAAAGGAGGAGTACGTAATGGGAATTTACATAAAAATATGAGAAGAGATGAAAGTACAATATGGAAACAAGACTGTGGGGAAGGAGGATAGGGAGAGAAAAGAAGACACATACTTAAGGAAATGCAGACAGCAAATTAGATATCAGCATTCGCGTGGCAGAAAGTAGCAGAAGAAAATAATCTTTATAATCGAGTGTCCAGCTACTAAAATGGTTCACAAACACTGTCTTTAAGCCCTTGACACTGAAGAGGCTCTCCTAAGGTGAAGAAATCGTCAGGCCGTAACAAAAATATCGCTTAAAAGACGCCACGCTACAAAAGGGTCTGAGAAATGAGGAGACAGTTGTTGGCTCAAAAGGGAGAAAAGGAGGAGGAAGCTCCAGGAAATGGGGAAAAAATAGAAAAAAAATGCTAAGGACAGGCAGAAAGGAAAGAAGGGGAGAGGGGAGAGGGAGGAGGGGGGAGGTAGGAGAAGAACGGCAAGGGGAGTGGGAAAGAAGAAGAAAAGGCAAGAGAGGAGAAGGGGGCGGTGACAGCCAAAGGTTTATACGCCTCTTAATGTCACCAGGTAGAATTTATCGTGTTGTGAACGGACAGGCTCCCCAATTACTGCCACTGACTCTCTCTGCGTGATCTGGAGGCTCTGACAGCTCCCCCTCTTAAATCACGATCCTGTCGCATCCCGCACCCTCATTCCTACATCCCCTTTCGTCATTTCCATCGTTCTTGCCGTCTCACAATATGGTCCTATGGTGGGTTCTGCCGCATCGTCACATTCCAAATGTCTCTCTTATTTTCTCACTTGATCCAAGGTTGTGACAGGACTTTTCTCTTAAATCATGACCCTGTCGCATCTCACACCCTTATTCGTACATTTCATTTGTCAGTTCTTCGTCCTTGTTGACCCACAGTATGGTTTTCTGGTCGTACTGTCTATATTATCAGGGGGTGACAGAACTCCTAACATTAATCTTCAGTCGCAACTCATGGCCTCAGTGTACACCTCATTTCGCCATTTTTTTTTCATCCTCTTCGAACCAGCATGTGTTTTTAGTTCTTTGCATTCTCCTTAAGACACTAGACCCTTTCAGCGACTTTCCTCACTTGATCTGGAGGCTTTGACAAATCATCTTCTATGTCTAATCGAGATACATGTGGTCTTCTGTCCCAGTAGACGCGAGTTAGAATCCCGGCTAGGGCAGAGATCAGTATAAAGGATTTGACTCTCGTTAATTAGACTTTACTGATCTATCAAAGAACCGCCGACATGCCGTAAAAATAACTTCGCTAATACCAATACACTAGCCTTGTATGAGGCAGCCCTAGCTTGTATTCAGTACAGAGTGTGGGTGTTAGCGCCGAAATGGTGACATGTGTAGGTGTATGGTACATTGGAGGATTGCTGAACTTAGAGAACGGACTGTTAAGCCTATGCCTAGAGTCGGACACATAAAAAGTAAGATTTCCTCACTCATACATCTTTCGTCATTTTACTCATCCATGTCGTTTTGTCTGTTTGATCTGAAAGATGCCACTATAGTCTCTAATAAATCACTCTTCTACCATGCCTAACGCCCAGGTTCGTTATCTCGTTACTTTAATGCTTCCTTCCCAGCCATCGTCGGCTGGTGTTTCATTTTTGCATAATATCTCGCACACTCAATTACGGTCATCTCAATGGCTCCGACAAGCACTGACACCTGACTCTAATTCACCCAGCTCCCTCATTCAGCCATCTCTCGTCATTTACCTCCTCCTACTCGTCCTGATGTATGGTTCTTTTGTGCTTAACCCTTGCGTTACCATGACATATTTGTTATTCTTGTTACTGCTCGTTGATTTTACTCACTTTTAGGGAGATACGTCTTAGTGAAAGGGTTACTGAAAATTGTATCATATCCTTCCAGTTTGACGTGTTGCCCTTAAACAGAGCAATATAGTCTGGGGGTATTAAGAAAGGAAGTAAACAGTTTATTACTAGACATCACAGTTACTGTCTTCACTTGCCCTAGAGCCTTCAAAACAGCCGTCTTCTTTATCGCCCTCCTGTGGCACCTCACACCCTCCTTCGAACATCATTAGTCATTGCCTTCGTCCTACTCATCCTCTGGTGCTTCATTCTTGTCGTATTACATCAGGGAAACCAATCTGCAGATCCCGACAAGGCACTCTCCGAATTCACGTTCTGTCGCACCCCACACCCTCATTCACACAGCCGCGGTAACTATACTCATCCTACTCGTCCCTCAGTTTGTTTTAATGAAATAAGAAAGATGCAAAGGCTAGAAACTGCAAATTGTTCTCTCCAAGAAAAAAAAATAACAGATAGCCAAATTCAAAATCCTTTCATTTCGAGATGCCTGGAAACATTGCGTTTAATGGCCTGGAGGTCATAAAAGGAAGAAAATACAGACAGAGGAAGAAAGTTCCTGAGGTGACTTCCATACATGAAGGACTTGGAGGATTATTTAACTCTTGCATTAGAGGGTTGGACAAAATGGGTGGGAGTTTGTTGCCAAACTGGTGGTGTGTTCCCATCGTATTAGAGGAGGGATACAAGTAGACAGCTCCGAGGATCAGTGACACTTGAGGTAGCGATGCAACAGTGCGGCGAAGAAACAGAGGTTGAAAGGCATCAGTAAGAGAAGGAGAGTTAATGAGACTAGAAGCCTTTGACTCAACGCTGCTGGGAAAAAATGTATATAGAGAGTCCTCTCACACATGAAGGTTGTACTCTATACAGGGGCAAATAAAACGACTGAATAAAATCTACAGCTGTGCGGGGGTAAGGAAGGCACGGAGTCAGCTTAGCAAACCTAATCACTTAAAAACAGCTTTTGTAAGAGAGGTAATATAGTCTTTTAGTGATAGGTCCTGAGAGAAAGAAATCGCAAGTAAATTCGGAGATGATGCAGGATTGAGCTGATCATTTTAAATATTAACGTATACTCCTGTAGAAGATTATGGTTGGTCGAAACATGTAGATACTAATTTTGGGATGCATTAAAAACGGCATGGTTACATTTACCCCAAACAAAGATAATTATGCACCAGATCAGAAATTAGTTGTGCCATAGCCTCGTCCTGTGTTTGTTGAAGTAACTGCTGAAGTAAACATCCTAATATGAACCAACTTTGAAGTACTGAATGTCAGCCAAGGTGCATAAGTGATCTGATTGTGAGAACACTCTCAAAGATCTAAGTCACATGGAAACGTCAACTCAAACAACAATTATTTGTTTTACACCAAACTTGGTGAGAAAGCTTCTAGCCAGCTAAGAATGAAATGGTTTGATTTTGAGGCAAATCAGTAAAAGGGCAAAGATGCAGAACAAAATAAATGGTTTGGTTCTATTTCTGAAAATGTTTTTATTATGCCCAAACCAAATTTAATGCATGGGTTGAGGGTCGACCAAGGATTAAGATAATCAACTTTGAGAGCAATACACCAAAAGCTCTAGATCAAAGGGCAAGGTCAACTAAAACAATTTTTTGTTCATTATAGACCAAACGTAATGGAAGGTATGAGGACTGAAAAAAAAAAAAAAAAGTAATTTGATGTTAAGAACAATCGGTCGAAGGCCAAGACCACAGGACAAGGTCAAATGTTCGGCACTTACTGTAGAGCGGTTGCAGGGGACTGGATGCTGCATTCTCGGGGTATATCTTCTTGTTCTTTCTTATTACTGCACGTTGATTTTGTACAGATTTGGGAAGATACGTCGACAGCAAAGGAGTGATTGAGATCTAACCTGTCAAGATCGTATAGTCTCCGCTAAGATGAATAAGCTTGTGTGCTGATAACAAGCATAAGATGAAAATGACATCCCAAACCTCCTGTTGCATCTCAAGCCCTCCTTCGCACATCTCCTCCCCTATTTTATTTTTTCTACTCGTCCTATAATACGGTCATTTGATTATTCATTTTCTTTCGCCCAATCACTCAGATTGGCCTCAGTAATTACCAGCGACTTTCTTAGTCTGATTCAGTACTACCTCCTTCCAAAATCACCCACCTGTCACAGTTCACGTCTTAATTCTCATATCTCCTTTCGCCATTACATTCATCCAATATTGTTCCACAGTTTGGTCTTATGATTCACACATTCTTCCTAACATAACAAACATCCCCAATTAATGCCGGCAATTTTTTTTTTCTTTTTTTACGATAGAGTCTTTTAATCTGGCCGCTAATCGAATCTCACACCACATTTAACAGATGCCTTCCTCCTTTGAAGTTTATCATATGGCCCATTGGTTATTCACCCTTTTTCGTCAAAACACAATAATCTCTCCTGGTTATTGCTAGCAACTTTCAACGTTCGATTCGACACACCTGTTTTCCTAAATTTCCCTTATAATGTATCTCACAGCCTTCTTCGCGTTTTCACTTCAGCTAATAAACTCGCCATATTCCAGTAGGGTCCTGTGGTATACCCTCTCCAGTTACTGCTAAGGATTTTCTCTGCTGGATATGGTACAGACTTCCCTGATATCACTTGTTTAAATCATCTCATACCATTCGTCACGTATCTCGTTTCACGTCCCCAATTGTACTCATCCAACGGTATGGACACACATCTTGAGACATTTGGCTTCACTTTACAGGACAGTCACACATCTGCTGAGGTTATTGTCTTCATGTCACCCTTATCTACTTACGTTATTATATTCATTTCACAGCGTGGTCACACATCAGCCTACGTCATCATTTTGATATCACAGTTTAGTCGCCCATCTGCTTAAGCCATTATTTCCGACTTAAGATCACATATCGGCTTTCATCATCATTTTTATTTCAGTGAATGGCAAACACTGTCCTAACGCCATTTTTATATATTTAACAGATGATCACATATGTCTGTACATCTTTACTTCACTGTATGATCACACATCTCCTTATGTCATACGCTTCGTTTCACGATATGGACACTTATCCCCCATCCTTTTCTTCGTTCTACGGTATGGTAACACAGCTTTCATTTTCCTCTATTCTATAGTATGATCTTCTAGGTATTCTTTTTCATTCTAACACATCATTTGTCCAGTCTTATTGATACACTCGCCCATGGTCCTCCTCTTGTCACCTCGTAATTCACTCCTGTCATATCCCTTCCTTCGTCTTCTCTATCCGGTCTCCTCTCGTTCCTCTGATTCACTCTCCTACCGAGCTGACTTTCATTTTCAGCCCCTTCTCCATCATTACAAGCCCCTTTCTCCAATCTTTTTAGTCATAATCCTCGCTATATCCTTAGTGTTGTGTGTCCATTTATAACTGCTTCAATCCAGTGGTAATATATATATTTTTTCTATTTTATTTTGTTATCACCAGACAATTTTATTTAGCTTAGGAGAGATTTATCAAACCATATGAGTTAAATGTAGCTTTCATAACCCTTTCACTACAAGAGTTGCATAAAGTACTATAATATAATACGAGGAATCTGATGGACTTGAATGGGCAAACATTTTTTCCTCCAAATTTTCAGCCGCTTCCTGGTCATCTTCGGCATTTTATTTCATGCATTCAGCCGTTTTTCTTGTCATTTTTGGTTATTTTCTGCATGACTTTTAGCCCATTCTCTCGTCACATTTTAGCCTCATCCATTGTTATTGTCAGTCATCTTTGTATTTTCGGCCTACCTCCACGTTATTTTTACCCGTTTCATTGTCATTTAATTCTTTTACTCTTCACCTCTTGTCCTCGCTATTTTTAACTTTTATGTATGTAATTTTCATCCCCTTTCCTAGTCAAATTCAGTGACTTTTCCAAGACATTTTCAGACTTTTTCATCGTGAGTTCCAGCCCTTTTCTCTTCATTTTCTCTTATTATATTCGTCATCTTTAGCCCTTTCTTCATAGTTTTTAGCAATTGTGCTTGTTTATTTTCATTTGAGCCCTCTTCCTCTGTTTTAACCATATTCCTAGCTGTAATCAATTATCTTCATGAAATTTCCAGCCCATTTACTGCACTTTTTGGTTGATTTTCAGTCCCCTTCCACTTCAATTTCAACCAATCGCTTCGTGATTATGAGCCCATTTAAAGCTTCTGTGTAACATTAATTTTTTTTTTTAGTCCTCTTCTGGTGCTTCTTCTTTCTCATAGTCACCTGGAATAATTTTCACTTGCATATAACATTCTCCCACCGCCAGATTATTTACTTAGAAGGGGGAGGCCAGGGATGAGATGGAGGGATGGAGTGGAGAGGCATATGAGAGAAGGGGTTGTGATCTAGGAGCGGGGCAGTGAAAGGGCGGAGGGCAGGGCGACTGGAGGTGATATGTTTGTGGCCACCCCTTGCGGGTTTAAGGCGTCTGGCAATAGATAGATAGACAGACCTTTGTATAGTGAAGACATGAAGTTGATCTCTAAGTATCTATTCTTGTTCGAGGAGACCGCACTCAGCTGGGTATAATTGTCAGGTTGATGCAAAAACAGTCGGGGGGAAAATAATTTTCTTTTGAAGGTTAACCTCTTGGAACGGATGAAGATTTTTTCATTTTATTCTTGGTTCCTCCAGCCAATTTTATTCGTCTTTAGAGAGACTGCGAAACGGAAAGGGTTGATATAGAGTACACCAACTCCTTCACCAGCAGCGACCCTTTGGACGAATAAGAACGTCGGGAGATGACAAGAATTTATTTCAGAAGGCGCCATCTAATTGTAGGGGTTAATAAGCGAGCCAGGAGGTGGCAATAATAGGTATAAAAAATGCCAACGGACTGAAAAGTTTAGGTTTTCAGTCACCGAGAAGAAAGTCTTTTTTACACTTCAGTGTTTTGTAAAACTATACGTAATTATTCAGCCGTAATAAAACCTAAAGAAGAATACACGAGAACGCGTACAGTTTCAAGAATTTCGTTATTCCCTTTAGCAAAAAAAAATAAAATAAAAATAAGTAAATAAATAACACAAAATCCCATCCTAATACTATCACATTACATCACGAGACACATCTAATCACAAAAAAGCAAACACATTGGCGGGAAGAACAGGGCTCAAGACAACACTGAACAAAAAGAATATCGTGGAATTCAGAAAGGTCCTCTGGGAACTACGAGCGTTGAGAATCCACCAGAGAATCGCTATAAAAAAGTGATGGATGTATGCAAAAAAGGAGGGACTGATATATTTCCATTTTTTACCCACAGTGAATATTGTATAGGTGACTTTTTTTTCCTTTTTATGACGGAATTCTGAGAGACGAACGCCCTCTCCCTTGTGTAACATGTGTTGGGGTATGCTGCCATTTTTTTCTTTTCTTTTTTTCGTAGTCAGACTCTGTACAGACTACATAACCCATTCCCTGAAACCGAGCAATCTTCGTGACAGCCACACGCCTTCACAGCTGCTACATAGTAGGGCTGTGTTGGTCTGGACTAGTTCAGTGGCATTACTGAGGATGTTATTAATTTGCCGGTGGGTGTTGTGGAAATTCTGTATGGTGTCTTTTAAGAAATTCAGATCATTAGACTATTCCCTGTCCCAGTCAGGGACTGGACTCGTGTCTTTTTTTATGCTGCAGATTTTAACCATTAAATCACCACCTACAGTACTTAAGGATCTGTTAGTCATCGGAACCTGTTTGTGTTGTGTTACGCTTCCTTGTCAGCGCATTAATATTACAATACAAAGTTTTTTTTTTTTTTTTTTTTTTTTATTTCTAACACCTTTTTGACTTTTTTTTTCCTCTTATGATGAATAAAAAAAAAAAAAAAAAAAAAGGCTATTCCTGCCCTGCCCAGTCTTTAAAATATCTTCTACGCTGAACAGAATCGTCGGCTGGAAGCAATGAAAAATGGAAATAAGTCATGAAACTTAAAGGGTTAGGAAAAAAAAGTCCTCCATACTCAGGAAATTCATCCTCTCTCTTTAAACTTCTTTATTCCGTTAAAGCCTTTCAATCTTAGAATAAAGCAACAACCAAACTATTTTATTTAACTTAGGAAATGCCTTTGCACTGAGGCGGCTAATGAAGACTTTAATCCCTGCAGGCGGATAAGCATTGTCTGGTAGCAGCAAGAATTAATTACACAAGGCATCCTAAGGGAATGAGGATTAACTTTTTTGGAGGGCAATATATTGCCTGACATTTGTGCTTCTTTCATTCAACATTTTGTTTCAATTCCCGAGAACCTTTTTATAGCTAAGGCATAAGAAACAAACACCTTTTTTACCATTTCCCACCCGCATGATGGGGTTTTGTTTACTTTGCTCATATTCTTTGTTTGGTCGTATGGTTTTATTTAGCTTTGGAAAAAGTTCATAGATTAGAAGAATCAGATTCAGTCCGTAATATATCTCAGTTATGATGACGTTCTTTTTACTTTTCTCTTACCAATCCAAGAGAGTATTAATTAACTTTACGGAGGTACTTGGTAGTGATGGTGGCAGGTGGTCGCGACCTTCACCCACTCACTTGATATAGTCCTGGCTACGTTTTTTTTCACATTCATCATTCTGTCTCTATATCTACCCTCCTCTATTCCTATTTCTGCCTTTACTTTCTGCCGGTTTCTCTTACCCTCCTTACCACTTTCGACGGTTCTACACCAAGTGACAAGCCTAATGATTTCATGTAACCCAGGAAACCATTTACAGCGCCCGGCAGTCACCGTAATTATAATCAGCAAACTGGGTGGCCTGGAGCCTGCTATGGTGTCCCTGTTAACGGGATGGAGAGCTGCAAATGCGGTGTCCATCCAGGAACCAACCTCCACACTTCTCCCACGCCTCTCTGTTGTTAGGCGGTCAATCGCAAGGGTGCAATAGTTCACTACACTGACGGTCCTGGAAGGGCAGCTGCTTGTCTTCAGTTGATGGCTCTACTCGGCCAGACAGACAGGGATTGAGCAAAAACATCAACTTAGTAGTGATAAAGCTAAACTATTTTCGAAACCACACTGTTACTGGGTATATTAAATCGCTATTTGTAGTGACAGAAAAGAAAGATAAATTCATAAATGAAATTAATTTTGGTTGTTCAAGGAAATAAGGAGGCTGGTGCTATGAAGGCCTTAATATGGAAGAGGATCGGCATAAAGTTGATGCAAGAGGACTATAGGAAGGTATAGGAGTAAGATTTTGGAATAGCACGAGTACCAAACATCAGGAGTGTAAGCGATAGAAATGAGACTTTAAAGGAATGAATATTGAACTGTTAGGCTGGTTAGGACAAGAACTATAGAGATTTGCAACAAATGTGCCCAGGTATCCTAAACATATCTTGCATAGTTTTCTTTGTTCAATAATCCTCGAAATGGACAAATGTAAAGACTTTTAGCCATAGTTTCCTACTGGCACAGCAATAAAGAAAGTTCGTTGATCAGAGAGTAGAACAGTTTGTGCTTTGATAGTCTCGTCATTAAGAGACTGTATTTACTGAAGTGGCGAAAAGGGTGTACACGAGTGAGCGTGACGATAGGAGGAGGCGTAGCTATAAGCGAATGTGTGAAAAAATGAGCTGTGAATACCGAAGCAGAAGGACTGACGGACAGAAATTTGTGAATATAGTATATGGAAATGCTCATAATACCACTTTGACCACGTTTTAAATTGAAAGTTGACTGAACAGTCTCCACCTCAAAAGCATTATGATGTGTAATTTTGTACAGTTGTTTGGTTTGTGAGTCGGAGCCGAGAATTCCGAATACTGTATTTGATGTCTTTTATGTAAAGAATAGAAAACAGTTGTTCAAATTTCGCAAACTTGTTTTTTCCAATAAACAATAATAAATTCATTAATCAGCAATTTCGATAAGTAGGGACATATTGCTTTAAGGCGAAAGAAATACAAATTGAGGAAGATAATTCTAGAGTTAACCTGATGAATACATAAATAATTGAGAGTATCAGTTAAAGATTGGATTAGAGAGGTGGGGAAAAAAAAAAGAAAGGAGGGAGGGAGGGGGGAGGGAGTAGCCTATTTTACTAAACACTCTTTCATTATTCTACGGCTTTTATTGCTTTCCTATTTCTGTTTCTGAGTCCCCCCCACAGATATATTAATGGAAAAAAGGTTATGCTGATGATGAAGGGTGTGAGTTACGAACACTTTTGTACTGTACATGTCGCTTATGGCTTCATGCAGTTCAAAGAAACACATCTTAGTAAAAACTAGAAAACAATATGATTAACGACATGGCCAGGAAATGAAAACCCGGTTTATAATCCAGTTAATAGCAAATAATATAATTTTGCTCTAGAAACCCATTATAACAAAAGGGATAAACTTCTCTACGGTTCCTCTTGAAATTACTGCCTTTATTTATTATTTATTATTATTATTATATATATTTTTTTGGTTTAACGCCTTCAAGAGACTTGCAGTATCACCCTCTCCACTTTTCTTCCCTCGTCACACCCTTCACCAACTTTTTCTTATTCTCTTCACAGTATCTCAGTATTCTTCTTCACCTCCATCCATCCATCCATTCAGAATAATTACCACTTATGTTTCCCATCTCCTTTCATCCAATCTCTGCACGTCAGCTCGTCCTCGTCCTGCCCACAACGTTTCACCTTCCTACCTCACCTCTGCCTATCATTACTTCCATTACCGCACAGATCCTTCCCTCATTTCCTGCAAAGACTTGATCACTTATCATCTTCCCCTGTACGTTTGATAATTTTTCTCATTCATATCACTCCTCCCTCCCGTCCACGACAATCCTTTATCCCTCCTTTGCTTGTGTTTCCCATTATCCCTGACACACGTTCCCCTAGTACAACAGCACGTTATCCTCCACCTCCCCTTCATCCCTCCGACATCATTCATGTAGCCTGTTCACCATCAACTTTTACGCTTTTATCTCCCTATCTCCCTTCCCTTTTCTCTTTATTACATTTCTCCTTTAAGAGTCTGCTTAAGGACATCCCTCACGTTTTCCAAAAACAATTATCTCACCTCTTTTTCACCTGTCGTTCGTCCTTTCCGTATTACTTCTGCATTTTATCTCCCATTACTCTTATTTAATAACAGAACAGAGGAAGGAAAAACAAATGATAAAAAAAAATCTATACACCAGATTACTGGTGTCCTCCATTCACTAAAAATCTGTAACAGCTGGACTTGAACAGCTGTGGGTTGAAGTTTGGGGGGAAACAACTCTGGGGAAGCGAGTTCCAAAGAGATGCAGTTCCCTCTATGCAGTATCCCTCTATGCTCTTCCTTTTCAGTACCACATTCCACACGTTCACCTCCAACAGCATACCTTTCTTCAATACTTTCTCAACTCTTGACCATTGTTTTTGCCTCCTATCCCGCCACCGTCTTTCCTTTTTCCCTTCCTTACCTTTCGCAGTAACCCACCCAACTTTTTCCTCTACCAGTGCAGTTCACCATCTTCAATTCCTTTCTCATCCGACACTGATCTTTCTCACATCCTGTTTACCGTCATCTCTCATTCCTCGATCATTCCTTGTCCCGGTTTGTTTTCATATTTTTCTCCAAATATTATTTTCTCGCCAATTCTTGTAACCTTCCCACCACCATCTCTCATTCTACCACCCTTTATCCTCCACAGTATCCAGGTGTTGTATATAGTCCAAGAACTACTCATTCTCCCTCCCCCCCCCTCTCTCTCTCTCTCTCTCTGAGAAATGGGATTATCTCATCTTTTAGGGAGTAGCGTCCCCCAAAACCCAAGTCTTTTTACTCTCATTTTAACTCATCTTATAGGAATAAGATCTCTTCCTTTTTTAGATAAAAAATATATATATTATGGACCCTTCCGCTAACTAATGCATGGGAAGAGAGGTTTCGAAACCCTCCTATAAATTACACCATTTAACGCTCACAGGTAGTGAGATGCTGGGACTGCAGGAGTCCCAGAAGAACTGGTGACTGATAAATTTAGTGTGCCTATTGAGCCCCGTATAGTCCACTCCTGTCACTTAATACCCGACCAGCCTCTCTGACCGTCCTTTAGTGCTTCTGGCTGGACTGCTATTATATGAGTGAGCTTTACTGCCATGTTGGAGGCAAGGCCAACTAAAATTTCCCGGACTTATCCTCTGCACCAAATGAGACATCTCTTGACCACTTGATTCCAAATGTCTGGCCGTCTGAAGGTGGTTTGAAAACTTGGCAGGGACTTTGCTCATGCTGTCACTCCTGGCGGGAAGCAGTATACTTAAAATCACCTTTCTGCTCAGTTTAGGAAAGCGGCAAGTTTGGGGTCGTCCCGCCCAGGAGAGACCGTTGTTGATGTGACAGACCATCGATGACAGGGTACTGAACGGACTGAATACCACTAACAGATCGGTGGGGAAAAATTCCCCCCCCCTTTTATAATTTTATACATTAGCTATTGAATTCATCACTTAAGTTTTTGAAGCGTTTATCAAACTATTATTATTACCTTAAAAGGTTAGAATTATGTGCTAAAAAATGGCAAAATTGTTTGTTCCTCAAAAATAAACGGTACTTGCTCCAGTTGCAGATAAGTAGGTGTGAATTGGCTTCAGAAAAGGAACATATAATAACATCCACCACGACAGCATCTGACTGCTAGGAAAAGATGAAGAAGAAGCTTACAAAAAAAAAACAAGCAAGAGAGATAAAAGAGATGCTAAAAGAACTACATAAAGAAAGTAGGAGCCTTAGAAAGGAAGTTGCTGAAGGTCAGAAGATTGGCAAACTAATGGATGAAATCAAGACTGAAAATTGTATGAGTAAACAAGGCCCTGCAAAAAGTCAGACCCCCACCCATCATTGTGGCAGGAGGCGAAGCAACAGTCTCTCAGCAATATACCTGTATTGGTAAAAAGCGTCTAAACAGTTACTTTGCTTTGGTCTTTACGTTAGAAGATACATATGAGAGTGGAGATTCCTTCATTCTCAGATGCACACTTGAGAAGCTGGGAAGAATAATGGAAAAGCTAAATATTTTCAAGTCACCTGGTCCAGAATAAATGCTTCCAAGAGTTCCCGAGTTCCATCGACGTATGGGTACGTCGCGATGTTTTGTCACAGCTACACCCATCGACGTATGGGTACGTCGCGCAATTGCAAGGGTCATAATTTGCACAATTTTCAAGTTTCATGGGTGATTTTTGGTAGGCATATGTGGGACACCTTCCTCTACCTGCTGTCAAGCAGGGATACTGCCTGGCCCCCCCCCACCCCCCCCCCCCCCCCCCCCCCCCCCCCCCTCCCNCCCCCCACACTGGGCAATTCACCTGTTAGCAGTAAGCTGGCCAGTAAAGGTATGTTGCCCCACGGTCTCTCCAATGACGAAATTCACGGTGAAAGTGATTCCTGAGGTGGAGGACAAAGAAATAAAGAAGCTAGAGCAAGAAATAAACAGAAGTGATGAGGTGGTAATGTCGTAAAGGAAGGTGCAATGTGTTTGGTGGCTTCTATTGCCTATATAAATGTGTTAAAACCAATATAGTCTGTTACGACACATAAATTCGTACCAAATACATAAATAAATACGTAACTGAAAGTGGCTTGAATTAATTAACCCTTCCATAGTTCGTTTTCTTTAGCTAGGTACCCTGAAAAAGAAGGAAAATGTAAGGTTGCATGACACCTGTATCAACAGTTTTAAACACAGGATCGCGAATTCTCTATGAATTTTCGATGTTTCTCACCAAAAACAAAGGTTTGAGCCAATAAAAAAAAAAATCAAAAAATGCTCGGGACTTTGTGGTATGGTAGGTTGGAAATCGGTCGGGATGTGACGGGTTAAAGAGGTACATGACCAGGTAATTCTTTTTACTTGTAGAAATCTCAACAAGTTACTGCAAACAGGGAAAGTTCCAGAGAACTGGAAGTTAGCAAATTTTACCTAATCTTTAAGTGAGGGGATCAAGAATGTCCTGAGAATTAGCATGGCCTCTATCATAGTAAACGTATTAGAAGGAATAATTGCAGACAGGATCGTCGAAATTTCTATGAGTATGGACTCCCAGCGTGGATTCAGCTGTCATAGATACCAACTTGCAGGAATGCTTTCCACAAAATGTTAGTGAGTATGACAAGAATAAAGTTGTAGACATCCTTTACTTAGATTTTCGGAAGGCATTCGAAACTGCCTCACCTAAGACTAAAGTCAAAAGTGCATGCACCCACTGTTAATAAAGAGGTTACACTTCGGACAGAAAACTGGCCAACGGATACGACACAACGAGTAGCAATCAACGGAACTTCTTTTGACTGGGCTTCAGTCAGTTCTGGAGTTCCATAAGGGTCAGTCCTCTGCCCACTCTTATTCATCGTTTATATCAATGACATGGATGTCTTGCTGTTAAGTGTGATCTCAAAGCTTTCACATGACATCAAATCTGAAGAAAATGTGAATGGTCTTGATGGGCCTGAAAGGCTTAAAGGTGATTAGTGTAAGCTAGAGGAATGGTCTAAGACACAGCAAATGCTATTTAACTTGGAGAAATACAGTACAAGGTGATGCATATTGGCCATACAAATATCGGGTCATACTATTCACTTTTGGGAAGAAGTCTGAAATTGACTGATTTGGAAATGGTCTTGGGTGTAATGATCTGTAATGACCCAAAATTTTCCACATGATGCATCGAAATAGAAAAAAAGGCCCCAAAATTGTTAGGCTACATCCAGAGGCGATTTTGATGTAACTCCTTAATACGGCCTCTTGTGGGGTATGCTGTGAAGTCTCGGCTACATATATTTTGGAAAGACATAGAATGGCTTAAAGAGTTCAAGTTAGAGCTACAAAACTTATTCCATCCATCATGAGACTGAGTTGTCATGATTTCCTGAGGGCCCCGGGACTGTTTCCATTAGAAACTTGTAGACTTCGAGGTCAGCTCATAGAAGAGTTTAAAATATTGAATGGATATGACAATTTTGACCAAATGATTTTTTTTTAGTTTCAACACGAATTCAATACTCACCCATGGTTTGAAACGGGAATTGCGAAGATAAACACCAACAAGCGTGAAAACCTTTTCATGTAGAAACTGAGCTTCACTTGGAACAGACTCCTCACAGTACAGCAATTTAAAAGAATCCTCGCAAGGATCTTATTCACAGTAGGACGTGTGTGTAGTGGCTATGCATTCCCAGGAGCTTCGAATTATCTCATCGGTATAGACAGCAAGATCCTGGAGATACTAACTTTTCCTTGTAACACACACTCTCTCTCTCTCGTTTCCTGCCTCATCACTATCCTTCATCCCTTCACTTCATCTTTCCCATCATTCCCTACCACTCACCCTCTAACCCCTATACCCTCCTCCCCAAGCCTCCTGTTAACGCCTTCTTCCCCCTCCATACATCACGGCTAAGGACTCCTCTGTCACCGATATTTTAAGATCCAAACTCTTCCTCTCACTTTTTTCTTCATCATCACAGCTCACACTTTACATTTTAAGGCCACGCTAATTGGAGTAATTAATCTATTTTTTCACCTTCGGATTAACCCCCCCCTGCTCCTCCCCCACTCTTCCTCCCCTCCCTCCTCTTCTCCTCCCCACTCCTCCTTTCCACTCTTCGTCTCCTCCAGTCCTCCTCTCCCTCTCCCCTTCTCTCCCTCATTCCCCCTTACCCCATCTTCTTCCCACCCCTCAAAGCAGCTGCTGATATTGTAGGGTAGACGGGAAAGGGGGCAATGAGGGTGTGGATGTATCAGGATGAAACCAGTGAGCAAAGGACAGATAAGGTGCTAGTTTAGTAAGGTGAAATGCATAAGGAGGGAGAGGAGAGAGTGTAGGTGTATTTAAGTGCTGTGGGTGAGGGTAGAATATAGAGGGTGTAGATGTATTAAGGTGGAGTGTCTGAGGGTAGAAGAAAGAGGGTGTTGAGTAATAGGAATGAGTGGGTATGGTTAGAATAGAGAAGGTTTAGGTTTAGTAGAGTGGAGTGGGTGAGGGGAGAACAGAGATCTGGTAAATGTAGCAGGGTGCAGAGAGTGTGTAATAAATAGTGAGGGTGAAGTAGGATGAAAAGGATGAGAGAAGGTAAGGTAGGAAGTTAATGAAGGAGGAGACAATAGAGAGGGTGAAGTTGTTGATAGAGTGAGGTGGGTGAGGGGATAACAGAGAGGGTGCTTGTGTATGGGGTTGGGGAAACGAAGGAAGTATTGGAAAAGGTGGTGAAGAAGAGGAAAGTGGAGATGTGGAGTGTGTGTGTGGGGGTAGATTGCCTGATGATTGGAGTAGCTGGGTGGTGTGGACGATTAGAGAAGAAGGAGAGTAAAGTGAGTCACTGAAGGAAAGGTGTTGTTGGAAGAAAAGAATGGAATTGGTGGGTGGTGTGATTCATAGGCGAAGATTGAGGTAATAAATGATAAGAAGGCGAGGCGGGTGACGTGAATCGTAAATATTAGATCAGCAAGATGGTATAAGAATGAGGTTGTTAAAAAAAAAATAATACAAAGAGGGTGGCTTCACTGGAGAGGGGGAAGAGGATGTATATAATGTAACTCTGGGTGGTAAGCGAATGATAAGATGAAGTGAGGCGAAAAAGAAAGTAAAGGAGCCTGAGAAAAGGGTTGAATGGGAGTTTTAGGAAGTTTGTGACCCAGATGATAAGGAATGTAAGTGAGGTGAGTCCGAAGTTATCAAAATAATAAAATGAATATGGGCAAAGAATTAAAATGGCTGCAATGAATACAGGACAGAAGCAGAACCGTAAAAAATAAAAAATAAAATAAGACAGGTTGTGGCAAGCGAGTAAAAGCTAGAAAGAAAGGAAACTACATGTAAAAAAGGGAAAAAATTGATAAACGGTACCAAAAGAAACATTGATTAAGTAGACAGATGAAAAGGAACCTGATATGTTCGGCAATATAACAGTGAGAGGCAAACAAAATGGAATTGGGAGAGAACCCGACGTAATAATTGGTGCTTGAATATTCAAATGTGAAAAAATCTCACAATAAAATAAAAATGAAAAAGAAACTGTAATATGTGAGAGAAAGAAACCAAATAATGAAGACAAAATACTGAATATTTTGGGGAATGATTAAACCGTTCGCTCCACCTGGATCCCTTTGATATTGTACTCAATCAAGCTCAGGTAGTTTGGTTCAGCTAAGGGAAAACTTAACAGCCAAAGACTTCAAAGCTTACCTCGAGTAACCCATTTTCTGAAACTGGCATACCTAATATTTTTTGACAGGCTGATGATTTTGCTCAGAGGAAGGAGCCCTGCAGGGAAAGGGTTAGGAAGTAAGTTGATGATTTTCGATGATACAATGATAGGAGGGAAGCATTCTTTCTGCTTCCAGACGATGTCGCTCATCTTAGTGTCAAATTCAATGAGGCAATACTCCTGCGATGAATAGAATCATCTGATGGTATCATATCCTTTAATTTATGGTGTTGTTTAGGTTGTCCATGGGTTCTCGTGTTCCTGGAGTGGGTTGAGTTTTTTGTCTTATTTTCTGTCATTTTTTCCGGTCATATTCAAATGGGAGAAGCAAGGAATGAACTTTTTGGTGTGACAGCTAGGAATAAAAAATTTGATTGTTGTTATATGATTATACAAATGGTGGTGACTGGATTGCCATTGTCTAAACAAGAATCTGTGTTATAAGAATTTAATGCTTGTTCTGTTTCTTCGGTGAATAGTTCCCAGCTTGCCTTTTTGTAATGATGAAAGCTTTCTTGTCTCTGACAGGGCTGTGGAGTCGGTACCCAAAACACCCGACTCCGACTCCGACTCCGTTTTCTTGTGTGTTCGACTCCAACCCCGACCCCTTAGACTTTCTATATAATAAATTTGATATGACGACTTACACAAGATGTCATTCCATCACATCTTCATCATCCATACCTCCTTTCCCACCAGTTCAATAGGCCACTCTATCATTCACTCATCATTCAAGCCCACGGAGTCCTGGCTCCATCAGATGGCCAAAAAAAAAAAAAAAAAATCTCACCACGTTCTGTAGCGTCACCTATTCTTATCTGACACAGTCAATCCGCACACTGCCACGTTAAAATGGGGTGCCTAATCCCTGATTATGCGTTTCGCACAAAATTCATCCAGCCAACTAAGTCTCTTGTCAGTCCCTTGGCCTCACCAACTTCCAAATCTCTCTTCCTCACACCATATCCCTCCATCACAACCATGTGAATTGTCAGGCTACTTTTGCCAACAATGTCCTTAAAGGTTTGACTTTTATGGCTGTAGATACATTATGACAAAATGATAGTTTTTGCATAAAAATTCCCACCTCGCAGTTTACAGGCACTGGCAGACGCTTGTGTCACTTTATACCATAGCCATTTCATTCCTAGTAAATTCGTATTAAAGAAACTTACCTCTAGATTCAAGAATCTATAAAGTATTAAAGTGGATGGAAGATTATCTGACAGGAAGGCAGATGAGAACAGTCATGGTTTCACAATGGAAAAATGTGACTAGTGGAGTATCCCAGGGCTCTGTCTTAGCCCCAACAATGTTTCTGATATAAATACATGACTTGCCAGAGGGTTTCAATAATTACATAAGTATGTTCACAGGTGATGTTCAAGTCATGAAACACGTTAAATGTACTGATAGTTGTAAAGAACTGC
The DNA here is from genome assembly GCA_018397915.1 of Birgus latro. Classification (NCBI taxonomy): domain Eukaryota; kingdom Metazoa; phylum Arthropoda; class Malacostraca; order Decapoda; family Coenobitidae; genus Birgus; species Birgus latro. The sequence continues at coordinate 84,772 of JAGKTI010000694.1, read as the reverse complement.
ATGAGGACTTGGGCAAACACCGCAGCTGGAACCAGACATGGAAAATGGATTTCAGTGCCAAGAAGTGGCATGTATTAGAAATGAGAGTGAGTAAAAAAAGCCTTCATCGGACATATACTCAGTAGGAATTCTGCTGATCGTGGTGTCTATTTACATTCTGTTCTTTTCGTTCTGTTTACAGATAGCATCGACTATGTTTATGTACAACAATGAAGTGCAGGAGAGCAAAAAACAAGTTCTAAATAAATTGTGCAAAATAAGAGAAAAATAAAATGTAGCTGCACCAAGAAGTCAAACCAAAGGAACCGTCGTTAGAATAGCAATACTTCCACATTCCATCTACATCATGTTTAAAAATTTCTTTACTGGTGGTTGGAGTCGGAGTCGGAGTAGTGACTTTTTTACCAGCTCCAACTCCAACTCCAGCATCACCATAATTAATTCCGACTTCGACTCAGACTTTTCCAAGGGAGTGTTCGGCTTTAGTCGTTGAACACCCCAATTACAAAATGAAATTTAAGAAGATTTTATGTCATAACACTGTAGTTTGGGGCATCAACTCTTGTATGTCTGAGGGAAATTGTTGAATAAAATAGTCTAAAGCTAGGAAAAGTAAAGAAATACATATTTCCCCTCCTTCTTCTTGCCATTCTGAAATAATTTTATGGATTTAGAAGGAAGTTTTCGAACTGGAGGAGTTTGATACCTTCCTCATTGGCCTCCTGATTACAAGAAATGTTTCCCAAACCGAAATAATTCTTCTGGAAACAGAAAGAATAAATTTCAATAGTACGTAACCTTAGTTAAAGAGTAAATTATTGTTAAGAAGAGAGATTGGCCAGTTAGGTAGTTGAGAAGCTTCTCGACGTTTCCCGATGTTTACCGTACGTTCCGGCAGGAGCAGAGTTGCCAGTTTGCCTGCGGTTTGTGAGCGTAGTTGTTTCGTGAGTTATGCATTAATTTTTGTGCTCTTGTTCTTCATGATGTTTTATTTATGTGATTGTTTATTAAATTGTGTATTTTAAGAGTCTATGCTAAATAATTTACAGTATTATGTAATGTAAGAAAACGCTGGCATGTTTTGATGTCTACTAGTTGGTAACTGTTAACCCGTACCATCCTAGGCATTTTTGCAATTTTATACCCACCCAATCCCGGACCAAAAATGGAAAATAATTTTTTTGCATAGAACAGTCCAAAAGGACATATAAATCAAGGAAAAGCAAATAAAAGTACTTCTTATAGGAGAAATAAGAGCATGATGGCCGTCCATCATGTTTTTAGCCCAGTTTCCCAAGCTGTGAGCAATGTTTTCCCACCCAGCTATTCCCTAGTAGAGTCATCCAGGTCTTCCTAGAATCACGAAATGAAGGGACAGAAGGGTCCATGTGAATATTTCAACAGCCTCCTCCAGCCGAATGAGGGGGAAAAATGGCATGATTTTCGCGACATTCTAATGCTATGACGGACAGTGGCACACTGATGTTACTCATCCATGCAGAACCAAACTTATTTCTACAAGTGTTTGTGCACGGTGTTGCCAATACGTTAAGCTACTCCTTAGCAAAAAATTACGTAGACTGAAGCAGTCTGAGACGAGCTACAGCTCTCGAATTTAGCTGTTGGCACCATGATGTCCGTGGGATTAACCGGGATGTTTTGTACTGTCGGCACCACGCCGACGGCGGGAGTGTACGGGTTAACTGTTGCCCCGTCGAGTTTGTGCTAGAAGTTTCTTGAGTAATGTAAGGCTATATAAGGATGGAGAAGAGAATAGAGCGAATTTAGTCGGTTTTCAGTTCAGTTTGAGTGTAGTGCAGTGTCAGTGAAGTTTGTATATTTTCGGTACTTGTGAAAATAGTGAAATGTTGTCAAGCATTAAGTGTTACTGCAGATAACAAAGTTTGTATAGCTACAGTGATGGTGAGAATAGTGAAGTGAAAGTTGGAAAGCATTCAGTGTGATTATTTTGGAAAATAAAAGACAGTGAACTAAGGAAGTGTCAGTGAAGATGAAATGGAAAAGAATCTGCGTCCAACAGTCAGACTACCCCAGAAATTAACTCGGGTTCTTCCTGTTGCGACCTGAATGTGCTAGTAGACAGGTCTTCGCACACTGAGTACAAAATGTGAAGGTTTAACCTGTTCTTCTGACACACTGGAAGCAGCTAATCCATGTACATGGTAAGGTATAGCGAACTGTAAAAATTAGAATGTCATCTTCCTAATGTGTATCAATTTTTTTTTTCCTTGGGACAAAAACATATTCAAGGTAGTTTTCACATTTTTGGCAAAATGGGATTCTCCTATAGCACTGAAATTGTATGACGTTAACCGCAATAAGTTTCAAATTTCGTACTCTTGTGTTCATCATCATCTTCACATGTATCCATCATCATCATCTCAGTCATCTTTCCCACTACTGTATGGAGTGGGCTTAAGCAGGGACAAGAAAGTGAAAAAGTTGGAGAACAGTCAATGTGCCAGATGATATGGGCCACACATCCATTCACTTATCATTAAAGCCTTCGATATTCTTGACTTCCCCTGAAGTTCCAAAAGGTCAATACAAAACAGTGGTTGAATAAGAAACGTGTTATAGGGAAATATGCCTTTACACCTGAATATATGAATGAGGCTTTGGGTCAGAAGGTGAGTATTAATCATATTTACTTGGTCTACAGTACTCCTAAATGCATGTTAAGATGGGTTAGCTGTATGGTTGGCAATTTTCTTTATTTCTTTCACCGAAGGTGGTACAGAAGGAACCCGAGTGATTTCAAAGTGCATAGTTTTAGTTCATGTCTGCTAGTCTCAGATGATATTATTCATCTTGGGTACCTTATCTCTTAATGGAGAAGTTAATGAAGGCTTTGTCTAACCCTTACACAAGAAAAAGACTCTCCTAGGCTGAATAAAGTCTTCCAGCAGTAGTAAGACGAAGATGAAAGAGAAGTCCTTGAACTGAAGGGGTTAAAGCAGAACCAAAATGGATATGCGTCCAGTTCATCTAAACCCGTTCTGTCCGTTAACAGCCAGGCAGATTAAAACCACGCAACCGACTGGCGAATATTGACACTACGCTGACGACCCACTGACGGAATGCTTAACTGCCTCATACATGCACGATGATGGTTGTGTCCAGCTAGATATGATGCACACACACACACACACACACACACACACACACACACACACACACACACACACACACACACACATACACACACACACACACACCTAACGGGATGAGGTCAACACATTTCCAATTTCGCCCCGTGACAGACAATTTTCACGTCCCTCTGTACAGGACGAGAAGATTGCTCCATTTGGCCATAGTCCCACATCGTCAGCACTTGGTTATTGCAGCATTCTATGGCGGAGTTCCCATACGCATACATTCCTTTCTAAGTGTAATTCTACCTAGTCTGCCCCTAGAAATCTTGACCACCAAAGCTGTGTCAGCACTTTGTTGACTGCTACGATGGTCGACCTTTTTTCTTTTATTATTATTGTTATTATTTTGAGGGCTAAGGAAGGAGGGGAAATAGGAAGAAGGAAGTACAGTAACTGAAAAAAAAATAATAATGCACGGCACCCCTTGCTAGATGCAGGGAACCAAGGCTCAGTTGTTCAAAATATTTAACTACTTCAGTGTAGAGACTGCTTTTCAGTTTTGTGCCACTGCTGTCAGACCATTTTTTTTCAGCTTCAGAAAGGCGTAAGTGAGAACCAAAATCCATCAGCATTTCTTCCATGCAAAGTATTTCCTTGTCTGAATAAAGGCGGCCGACAGTGGCACCAACTCAAGATCCCCTCACAGTACTAAGGGTGTCACAGAGACCGACTCAATGGCCCAGGTGTCATTATCTGTAGAATGCCCTCGTGCGCCTCTTATAGCCTCTGACAGAACCTAACTACTGGATATTAGTTCAGCACGATTGTTCGAACTGTTTATATCTATATGTTGTGAGAAAATTATACGCTATAGAAATTCTCTGGTTGTTTGGCATCTTTGGAAAGGATGGAAAGTGAGAGACTGAGTAGAAGTGTATGCCAGAGTGAGATGGATGAGAAGTGTAAGACTGAGTTGCATCTGAGATCTCATAATGTCTTCCCTAAGCGATTTCTCCTGCAGTTACACCCCAATATCCTCTTGTATATTTTTTATGTAAACTCTGTCCCTATTAGAAGGTTAGGTTATAAGCAGCATATAATATACTGTTAAGGCGTAATATGCTAAATATCTGGCTAAGGAAAAGGTGGTTCCGCGTCACTATGCCACCTAAAGCGCTGCTCTGTAATAAGGCGGAGGAAGTACTGTGAGAGAGGAAGGGAGGATGATGTATCTTGGGAGGAGGGGACAGTTGTTGCAATGGGGCAGAAACCCCTAGAGGTCCTATTGTCCAATCAACACCACACTGCACGCGACGTCAGGCAGTTTTATCTTTAGGGAGACAAAAATGTTAACCTCTAGGCAGGACAGAAAGCAAGGAAAATTGCAAATATAAAGTCAAGCGTCATTTTCTGCTTGGACGGATGTAACTAGAGATGACGGGTGGAGGCGAATATTGTGGTGGCGGTGATGCAACGGGCTGGAAGTGATGAATGGGGGTAAAGAAGGGAGAAGAAATGCTGGATAAGCACAGGAGAGAAAATGATAAATAGCGGAGGAGGGAAAAGAGAAGGGGAAATAATGGTGAGAAGAATAGGAGAAATAGGATTTTGACGGAGAGAAGCTAGGGCGATGAAGCTGCTGATGATGATTGTGATAGTTGTGGTGATGATGGTGATAATCGTGGTGGAGATAATGGTGATAATGATAATAACGATGGGTGGTGATGATGTAAAAATGATGGATTGTGATGATTACGATGATGATGATCATTAACACCATCTTGACTGGTGATGGTGATGATCTGTGATAATGAATGATGCACGATGACGATAGAGTGATGTTAATGATGAGGTGTGATAAGGGAATAACGATGATGATGATGATGGAGTGATAATGGTGATAATGTTGTGACAGGGATGGAGTGATAGCGATGATGATGATGGTTGTGTTGGTGACGATGTAGTAATAAGAAAGGCATGATAACGATGATGATAAAGGATGATGACTGGGTGATGATGGAGAGATGATGATGATGATGATTTGGTGATGCATTAGGCAAAATGTGCTGGACAAGAGAGACAGAGTACATGAAGTAGGATAAGAGAAATGATGGGGAGACTGTTTTGGGAGGGTGTTGATTGATGGTGAGGGAAGAAGAAGAAAGGGAGAAATAAGATAAAAGGAGAATGTATGAAGAAGTGTACCTCGTAACTAATTTAGAATTTCCACATGATTCATAAACTCACCTCACGGTTGTAGGAATGGAATTATCTAACTAATATAAAACTACTAGATAGATATGGAGGCTTCATGGCCCTAATATGTAGATTTGCTGAAGTCGATTGATACTACGGTCGTGAAGCAGGTGTTTCAGAGGTTTAATATGGGACTTCGTTACAGTCACTAACGACTACTGCAGTGAAGGACCTTGTTACCCTACCTGGGTAACCTGGGGTCTCCTAGACCCCAAGCCCCCCAAATTATATTTTATATATATGAACATAAGGGCAATGGATATGCCCTTTCGTCTACTTTCCTGATTAGTGAAGTCCATCATGGAGATGATGGGGTCATTCCTGGAACTGGCTCTGATTTTGCTCTATAGGGCCACTGGGGTCTGTCAGGCCGCAGGTTACCTAACTTCTAACTTATTAGGTCACTGGTCATTCTTTGTGTGTAGTTAATTTTCATTCGCTGTGTTTCTCCTTTTGTTTACAGGAAGTCCCAACATCGGTCTACAGCAAATGACCCAAAAGATGAAGATATTAGCTTTCACTTTTGCTAAGGTTAAGATTAAAATTATCATACACAAAATTTTGCAATTTTTTTCATAAATTTCTTAAATATGCTTTTTTCATTTAAACATTTTTGGGGGGGACCTCAGTGAAAGAAAATGGTTTGAATTACAGTATAATCATTTGTGTATCAAAGCACATTCGAATAAATCAAACGTAGTTATTTTTTCCTTGGGGTTTGTGAGACCCTGGGTTACCTGATTTGGGTGAAAAATAGGTTACCTGTAGAGGGTTAACAAAATACATTAGTAATAGACCGATGGACAGTAAATTTCTAGAGATGCGGGAGAGTAGATAAGGATATTCTTCATTCTCTTCCCCATACGAGGGATCCTCTGAGCTGCCTAAAATTCTTATGTAGGCGAAAGAAGTGATAATATATATACAGTACATGACAGGGTACTGAGAGGGTTTAGTCTGAACTGAGGAAGGTGCTGAGAGAGACGTTGGGAGTGAGAAAGAGGAGAAATGAGGGAAGAAGTGTCTTTTTTCTTCATCTTCTTCTTTTGTTACCCTCATACGAATTCATTCAGTTTAGGCGAGACAATATCAGCTAAGTGCGAGCTGGATAAGGTGATAGAAGAGGCATAGCGGACCAGAGGGAGAAGAAAAATAAAGGTACAAGGTGAAATGAAGTGAAGGAATGTTAAAAGAGAGAAGTTATCCCTTTGTAGCTGATACAGTTAGCTGCAGTTCCCCGCGCAACATGGCTACAGTGGTTGAAGATATGTGGCACCGATGTGTTTATGTACATCGCACTACAGTCCACTGGGTTATTATTTTCATACAAGGTAAATGGAATCCGTACTCAGTGTGTGTGTGTGCGTGTGTGTGTGTGTGTGTGTGTGTGTGTGTGTGTGTGTGTGTGTGTGTGGCTGCTGATTCATTATCCTACAACTACAGAGTGAGTAGATGGTTATGTGGGTTGGTTGGTTGATGGGTGAGTGGGAGGGAGGAAGGAATATAGGTCCATGGGAGAATAAGTCCGTGGGGTAAGTAAATCCATGGTGGTAATAGGTCCATGCGGGAAAATATATACTTGTGGATTTACTGTAGATTTATGTTGGAAAACAGATACACGTGGATATTAGTCCTTTGGGGAATTGAACCAAAGTGGAGTCTAATGGATAGGTGCATGGGGGTCGTAGGCACAGGGAAAATATAGGCCTATGTGGGAATTAATCATTTTCCCACAAGAAATAGTTTGATGGGAGACTATATGGGCGAGAGAGAATACATATGAAGGAGGAAAACCCTGTCCACGGTGAAAATAGATCGCTCGAGTACGATAGGTCAATGGATATAATAGGTCTTTTGGGGAATCGTTCAATGTGATGTAAACAGTTCCACGCGGGAGAATAAAATCGTGGGGTACAGTTAGTAAATACATGTAATAAAACAGAACCATGTGGCAAATAGGTAAAACGGGGAAGGTAGGTTCATGGGAGAAATCAGATCCATCGGGTAAAATGTAGATTCAGTTGGAAAATAAAATCATGAATTAAAATGGGTCATGAAGGGCAAATACGTCCATGGGATTAGAATAGGAACATAGCATAAAATAGGCTATTGAGGGACACTTGGTCTTTGAAGGCAAAATTGGTCCATGGAAAAAATAGTTCATGCGAGATATAAGTCCGTAGGAATAGTTATGTCCATGAGGGAATTAGGTCCATACGGAAATAGGGGAAAACAGGTTCATAGGGCAGTGAGGTAAATGGGCAGGTAAGGGTTAATCCTGGGTGGTACAGATGGAGACGGACTTCTGTGCTAGTATATATAAAGGGAAGTGTGTGTGTGTGTGTGTGTGTGTGTGTGTGTGTGTGTGTACAGTATGAATATAGAGGCACAAAAATAGATGGATAGATAGATAGATAGATAGATAGATAGATAGATAGATAGATAGATATAAATCTGTACCAATTCCTTGAAGGTCCACCACAAGAGTTGAATTTATCCTGTAAGGATGAGTGACACGCCCAAGTCCGATTTAAAAAATACAATAAATGAAATAATGGAAGGATGTCTGCTGGTAATGAAGTGTCTGCCATAATCGCAGTGATTCGTTTATTATTCTTGTGTGCCACAGTGAGTATATGTCTTGGACTTGAGTCAATAGGGTGCGAGCAACAGCTGTCGTGTGAAAAGACATACAACCATCACCCACTTCAATTGTCCTCAGCACCTGAATTCGAACCCAGGCATAAGGCACCGTGGGGCAAGAGGCAAACGTGACAGCCACTGCGTCGCTGTGAGCAACGTGAATTAAGTGCGAAAAACACCGTAATCCTTCAGACATTAGCGTCAAGGTAAAGAAAGATTTGCCCTGCTTGGTTTAACATGCGCAACATAGCCAAGGAAGAAATTATAGCACAAACATTCTTTATATGTGACGGTAATTAGTTGGCAAAGAGAGAGAGAGAGAGAGAGAGAGAGAGAGAGAGAGAGAGAGAGAGATTTTAACTCATTAAAAAATCGTTTCGTTATCCCCTTCACAAGAAGTCTCTCGTAAAGTGAATAAAGTTGGCTTGAGAGAAGAGAATGAATTTAAAAAAAAGAAAAAAAGAAGCTGCTACATAACTGAATGGGTCAAGGGCAAGGTGTGAAGGGTATGTGGGAAATTGAGAGGCTAGGGAGGATAGACGGGTCGGTTACGTTTGTGGGAGGGGTAGATGGGAGAGGTAAGTTGAAGGGAGATATAGGTAGGAGGGACAGGACGCTTGCTGCCGTGGAATGGCTGGGTGACACAGGTGGGAGTGAAGATGTTAGAGGGAGGGAGATGTTAGAAAGGGCGGTCTCTTCAGTACGGTGACGTCTGTTTAGGTTTTTCTTGCTAATACCAGACTATTTTATGGAGCTCAGACAAAGAGTTTTTATGAAGGAGTTAACAAAGGTTGTATACAACTAATCCATTTCGAGAAGCCTCATTAACGGATTATATTTTATTTATCATTGGACGTTAATGATAAACCCAAAGAAATGTCATTTTACCAATGGGGAAAGTAGGCTGAAGAAAGCTGGCGAGGTGAATAAGATGACTGAAAGAAATGGTTGAAAAAGCTAGAAGAAAAGATGGAGTGAAAGTGTTAACAGAAATGGAAAATGCAGTGCTTATATTGATAAAGTGACCAAGTAGGCGAAAAAATTAGATAAGAAAGCCAAGCGAAGACTTGACTGAGAGGACTAACAGTGGCATTTGATGAGGAATGTGAATGGAAAGATAACTGGAAAGTGCGCAGTGAGTTAGCTGAATGGAAGGAGAGGTTAAAATGAGAAGAATGTGTGTTAAGATGATGAAAGTGTATGATAGGAAGTGGGAGGACACTGTGAGAAGGCTGGATGGTATGCAGTACAAAAGTGAAGCAGGGAGGAAAATGTTGAATCACAGAAGTGTAACTGATAATAAAAGTGATAGACCAGACGCAGGGGTAATACTCTCGTGGGGGTGAGAGAGTTCCCAATACACCTCTCTTAGATCGTGAGGTTACGAGGCTTTCTAATACATCTGTCTTAGAGATTTATTTTTCATTTTGCGTTCAGATAGTCTCATTATACTATCCACATGTTAATGAAATGAACTTAGCATAACTGAAAATTATACATTGGCATATTAACAGGAGGCTTTCTAATACATCTGTCTTAAAGATTTATTTTCCATTTTGCGTTCAGATAGTCTCATTATACTATCCACATGTTAATGAAGTGAACTTGGCATAGATAAAAATTATACATTGGAATATTAACATGCTATAAACATAAATCAATTAGAAATAAAGAGTTGCTAGTGAGCCTCCTAGGCAAATGAAAATAAGGGCCAGGATATCAATTATCGAAAGAGGATTCAAGTCTGGCCGAAAATGTTGTATCCTCATATTCAGCACCATTTCCATATGGGGGTATAATTTATTTTTTCCGCTCTCAGATGAAGAAGTTGAGAGGATAGAGGGTTATGAGAAGGATGTTCAGTGAGAACTAGGATTAAAATTGTAAGTAATGTATTCGAAGGCTTGAATGGCAAGTTTGTGATGTATACACCACTTTTCTGGGAACTGATAACAGTTTCTTCTGCTTTTGCCTCATGATATTTCTGTGTCGGGATCCCTCTTGCCTACATAATAAATGATAACAGGAATGCTGTTTATGCTGGCGATGACGATGATTATAATGGGGACAGACAAAACGATGAGGGATATGAAAATGATTAAAATGATGAATATGTTGGCAACTACGACGACGACGGCGGCGATGATGTTGATGATGATGATGAGGAGGAGGAGGAAAAGATAAGAGTGAAGCGCAATGCCAAGTCTGAGCGCTGGTAAGGGTTGGTCGAGAACATAAATAAACAGTCCTTCAACACCCCACCTTAACACATCCATTCTAATCCGGGCTGACCTGCTAATTAACCTCACTTACCGGACCCCAGGCTGCCAAATTAACATCATGGTCAGAGGTCACAGAGGGTCAGTCAGGACACAGATCGATTAAGGAAAAATAGGAAAGATTAAAGTCAGGATTAACACTGAGGCCGACACAAACTCAATAGACCATTTTTTCTGGAGTTTAATATTTTCTTAACACCTCTTCTTCATTATTTTTAGAATCCATCATTATCATCATCATCATCACCAAAACTCCCATCGTTATGTTAAGAAATGGCGTGGGATTCAGAAACAGGAAATGGAATAAACTGAAGTAGGATAACTATCACTAAGTACCCTGATTAATGTGCCCTCATTTCCATTTTCTTGTAGTTCAATTGACCCTTCTGTATTTTCAGTTGACTCTTTGTCCAAGTGATTCCCAAACAAAAATGCACTTGATAATGCCCGCGAGGGATATTTTTTGTGTTTAAGGTGGAGCTGAGGATTTCTGAGGCTTGAATAATGACTGAATTTATTATACTTAAATCGACACATATGGCA
>JAGKTI010000694.1:43836-69060 GCA_018397915.1 Birgus latro | reverse complement strand
CTCTCTCTCTCTCTCAAATTCTCCTATCACACTTTTCCACAGCCCTACCTCTCTCTGACCAATCACTTCCCACCGCCTCGCCTATTTTTCCCTATCCCCACTCCATTACCTTCCATCCCTCCACCATGTTCTATCTTCCCGACCCAATGCTACCCACCTCCTCCTTCCCTTTGATTCCCTTGTCTCCCATCCTCTAAATTCTTCTCCCAATACATCCTTCTACTTCTCATCTCTCCCCTTCCCATTTAACTCACTTTCACCTCCCACTCCCTCTAGCTTCCAATTCTCATCTTCCTTAACACTTGCTTTGCACCTACCTTGCCCCCCCCCCTTTTTCTCTTCCCTCCCTCCCTCATCCCCCCCTCCACCTCTCCCCTTCCTTACTTTCCTTATCTCCAGCCCAGTAATTTCGATATCCAACACCCCCTATTTCCCATCTCCCCATTCCCCGTGACTCCCCTAACCTACCAATTTCATTCCCCATCACCAACTGCTCCCACCCATTACTCTCTTCCCCTCCCACGCAGTGTTTTCCACATCCAGCCTCCCCCCACTTTCTGCCTTCTATATCATCCTCCTTACTCACCCCACCCCCAAAACCACGGGTCCTTCCTCCCAGCCTACCCCCTCCCAGTACCGGCAGAACAGAACACGCCACAGCTCGGGCTTATTGGAGGGAAGGCCATGTTAGCTAGTGTCCTGGGTTATGGGATATCTGCCTTCCCCCCCCCACCCCCGCCCTCACCCCGGCACGCTCTCACACTCACACTGTCCACATTCACCACTTGGTGTCGCAGGGATCTTTGTCTACTGAATAAAATTATATGGCACCATAAAACAATAGTAATGTCTAACCTATTGCTGTATTTCCATCTGAAGAACATGTTAATTCTTTACAGTTACTGAACCGGTACTAATCAACTCCTCATAAGAACTACTTTTAAACTGCCAGTAATGCTTTATAAGCCTGATTATCAGCACTAATGAACTGCCCAATAATTACTTCTGGTCGTAGCATCACTGTACTGCAAGTAAGAAGACACGGCTCAGACTAGGCACATTAGCCTATCATTACACTTGGTTTACGTGTGTGCCTCCGCTTACCGTGAGGCAGTGCCCAATCCTGGCAGGGTACACGCCACTCTCGCCTCAGTACATCAGACCGGAATTGCCTTTGGGTTGTGCTTACACGGTTCAGTTACAAATACGGGTTTCCGAAAGCTAACTGAGATTCAGCAATAATTCATTTATACGCCAAGGATTCTGAACAAATACACTATAACTAAATAATGAAGTCAAGCTGTTTATGTTACTTTCTGTCAGTGTGTTTTTCGTTCTTTTACGAGAATGGTAAAAGATATCGACCAAATTCTTTTTGCATTAGGTCAGGGTGGGTCCAGGAAGTGTCAGAAAAAAAATGACGATCGATCGCAACGAGGAAGTATGCGAAAAACATTTATTCGAATTTTGGTCATTGTAGGCTCATAATTGGTCATAGGCTTAATAATGGTATGGAAACATAGACAACAGTATCTGCAAACATTTTATAATCGAAAGACTAATGGTTAGACCTGTAAATGTTTGGTGGCAGGCACCAGCTCTTGTATAATATATTCAAGCCGAAATAACGATACTGGACTTTTGCTGGAAATATTTCACTTGCCTTGAATGTTCTTATTGGAATTCAGCACATGCGAGGCTCGAATGATGTCTTCAAATGATATAACCGAAGCTCCATCTAATTAATTTCTTTCCAAAACGCCGTTTGATTTAGATACTTCGAATTCTGATGAAGCACACTTCATTCACGTGAAATATCAAACATGATGTTGGTTTCGTCATTACAATCTGAAAATAATACAATTTTTGAATGGTTTGCAAGCTTGTAATTAATGTTTGAGACGGATTCGAGACTGTAAAGGAACAATTAACGCACATTTACGTAAGAAATTTCTGACCTGGACTGCTTTGTCAGAGGTATGAAGAGTAATTTCTTCGGCACGATGCTGATTTCTATATTTTATCCTTCGAAACCGCCAGACAGTCTTGGCAGAAGCCCGTCGTTGTAAAATTGACGTACAGTACATCCTAATCCCGAAGCGATATATTGGTAATGACATGATGTGACTGTAAAAGCAACAGGCGCAGGGTGTGAGATGTGGCTTTGGAATCAAGTTAATCTGTAGTGGGAGGGGGACAGTGACAGAGAACAGGGTACAAGTGCTTGGCCGGGCAGCAGAGCTAGGAGAAGGAAGGGGAGCTGGGACAGGCAGGGTGAAGCACAATCATGGACTGCGGCATTAAAAATAAATAAATAAATAGTGACAAAGTGTAATGGCGGAAAAAGTACAATTCCTTTCGTTTATCGAAATATATTGAACATGAATATATTTGTCATATTGACAAAGTTAATGTGAAATACATATTCATTTTTTTGCCAGTGAAAAATACATTTAACCAGTCCTATCTGACCATGTCCGAGGAGAGTCCGTTGCATCTGGAAGGCGAAAGAGAAAGAACAAGACAAGAACTGCTTACCAGATCTCAAGGCCACTGGAGAAAAGTTTTTACTTCATCGACTCTTGGGCTTGGACAGTGACGACACCAGCGGCGAGACAGGAGACCTGGGTGTAGCCATAACCCATGACGGTAGATGCTGATAATCCCGATACCTTACCTGAAGATTGTGCCTCCTAGGCCGGGCCCAAGAAAGGCTTCTGAGACAAGACTACTATTATTTTTATTCTTCTTCCGGATTCATGTTCCTTATCGAGTATCTTGAAACAAGATTTACATTTTGGTTTCAGCCCATCAAGTCGCAAATTGGGCGCGCAAAGTACCAACTGTAATTTCCAATCCTCACACAGTTGCACGCTAAATCTCTGTAACTCACAATTCAGTTTCAGCCTGTCAGGACGTCCATCAGATACTAAGGAACAAACAGTAACCCTTGATCCCGGCCCAATCGAGGATCCAGACTCGACTCTGTGTCCATACAAACTATTCTTGTGACACATCACCGTCAGTTGTTCGTCAACATCCTCGGACCCAAAGTAAGTCGTTCACGCCTGTCTAACTCGACGGACCTGTATGTGCATCTGACGCAACAGCAGAAGCATTTTTATGAAAGCAATGTCAACTGGTACATCAGACAAATCTTGAGGTTCAATTCAGGGACCAACCAGCAGTCATACAGTGCTAAATCAGTTAATTATGATGGATGTGACCCGAATGACATGTTTTTCTTTGGCAAAAACTCCAAACTCATCTCAGTTCCTCCACTTATGACCCTTACAGTTTCTTTAATCAATCACGTAGTTTTTCTTTGGCAAAAACTCCAAACTCATCTCAGTTCCTCCACTTATGACCCTTACAGTTTCTTTAATCAATCTCGCATCACCCATTCTCTCCATCCTGCATACCATGTTAACAAAACCTGGTATATGTTTCGCATATACTACATCTGGTGTAACAAAACCTGGTGTGTCTATCTCTTATATTACGTCTGCTTTCACAATTCTCTCATAGTGACGTTGCTCATTCTATTAAACCATCTCTTCTCTAGGTACTATTTTCAAACCTCCCACCTTGTTCCTCTCCCTAGCATTCAAGACCTGCCTTGCAATCATACAGTACAGTTGGCACTGTTGTGCCTTCACACACACTCATATCTGAATACATACGCAGTGACATAAACACACCCATTCGTACTGCACAGACATACTTAGGTAGAGGAATAGACTCGTATATCGTTTACATTCCATCTTAAAATAGTACCTAGAGTTGTTCTTGACAAACTTTTACTTTTTTTTTTTTTGCCGACTCACTAATCTATTGGAGTGAACTATTGCCTTAGCAGTTGGTACAGATGTAGGTGATGGCCAGGTGGAGGACAGCGTAGTCCCCCCTTCACCTAACAGCCCCATCGCGTGTCAAGCGACACTCTGGTCACCGTAGTAAAACAGGGACAGCTTAAGTTAACTTTAGTTAGGTTAGGTTAGGTTGGGCTTGGTTTGGTTTGGTTTCTTAAACCGTGGTTAGGGTTGGTAGGTAAGAATAGGTTAGATTAGGTTATGAAAGGTTAAATGAGGATAGATTACGTTAGGTCACGTTAATATAGCCTAAGTTTAGTTACGTTTAGTAAGGTTAATCTGTGTATGTTAGCTTACGTTTTGGTAAGTTTGGTTATAGGAAGTTACAGTAGGGTAGGGTAGGTTAGGATAAGAAGTTAAGTGTTAGGCTAGGTTAGGATAAGGTAAGTTAAGATAGATTAGGTTTGGTTCGCTTAGGATACGTCAGGTCAGGATAGATTATTTTAGTTTAGGCCACCACAGGTTACGTAAAGGTCTGAAAGGTGTTGTTTTGGTTTGGTATGGATAAATTGCATTAGTTCACAGCAGGATGGTGTGGATGATTTGGACAACGCAGTCTAATCATAGCAAACTTAATATGACATGGTAGGTGACAATAACTTAGTTGCTGTAGCATGATAATGATACATTGCAGCTTGGTTGATGGTCAGGTGAAAGATTGAATGGTTGATCATACTCGTATTAGTAAGCAAGGACTCTCATTCCTTCCCCATAACAAAGGTTCATTAAATTTCGTACAACCACGACATAGTATTCGAGTTGTGGAAGTGGCCCAGTTCCGTCATGTGATCACAGACAAATTATAGGGATAATATGGGTTAGTACATTTTATGTCCGGCAAGGAAATGAATACTGTTTCAGGAGTGCTCTGTAGTCGTATTCTCGGCCATTTAGGTACGGTGACATAGTTCTCCTTTTATTCTCGCCATGACCGGATGCATGCAGTCAGCTAAATAATCAGTCACCATATAACAGAAACTAAATAAACATTACACGAGCTCGGTCAAGAGAGTCCTGCCTCAAGGTGCATCAAATCGTCACTTCATATTGTTTATACTCTTGCTATCACCTGAAGATTCATTTTAAGTTTAGGATCAACTTTTCATCATGGGTACATGAATACGATTTTCATTAACTCCTTCAGTATGAAGAGTTCTCCTGAGAGAGATAAAGTTGTCTTGTAGTGACAAAACAAAAAATAAACGTCCTCCCCGGGAGGGGGATAACACTCTTGCTGTGGTAGGTTTCTCCGAGTTAAAGGAAATTTCTGGGAGTGATCAGGAATAAAATACAGCGATCTCCGTTCCTGTTCAAAACGCTAATCGAGGCAGGTTTTTACTCATTTGCCATAGCGATTATCTCATATCTGAGTCAAACCGTCTAACGCTACCTGGAATGAATCATAAAGTTCGCATTTCGCTTGGATCCATCCAGCCATCATACCGTCTTTTATCGTCCATTCAGAAGCGCAAGGAACTAAAGCTGGGATCCCTTCAGACACTAGGGGTAACAGTGTCCAGTCACCCTTAGCTGTACATCACTATATGACCAAAACACTCCAGTCATTGCTAGGACTGAAGATCTTTTGGACCACAACCTGATATGCCTTAACCCACCTGACCACCAGGAGTACGGTTGGTATCTGATTGGTTCATTATGATAGAATCCAGTGTTGCTAACGTAAACAAAAGAGAAAAATCGCTTGGCTGTTAGATATATCCCGTGGCCAAATAAAACCGAGAAACGATATACCCGACTGTGCCAGTACCTACCTGCCTACCTATTTCCCTGCCTGCCTACCTGTCTATCTGTCTGTCTGTCTCTTTCTCTCTCTCTCTCTCTCCCCTTTATTGCGCACCACCCTGCGACTGTCTCTCCAGTGCAGCTATCTCCTCTGTTAAAGGGAAACGCCTACCCCGGTGAAAGGGCGTAAAGGAAACAAAGCGAGCCTGATCTGTACATAGGGCCGTATTCTAAGAGGCTTTGGAGGTTTCTTAACGCCTCTTCCTTAGCGAGTTATTGCACATATTACACCTCAATTTCTTCTCGTACTTCACTGATGCAAGATATGTCAGTATTAAGGAGATATAAATAGTACACAAGAGAATAAGATGTAATATGCAAAAATGAATCGATAAGGGAAAGGTTCTGCGAAGGCTCCTATGTCACATAAAGTACGGCCACACACCAACCAGACGTGTAGCAGAAGCGTAGTTAACTCCTTTAATTTCTTGACGTATTACTTATATTTTTCTTACTACCTACGCACAGTTTCTCATTTCTTAAACTTCATAGAAACCATTTACAGATATAAGATTAAAAACTGTCTCCGTCAGTCCCTTCACATCCTGACACCTCTTGCCATGATGAATAAAATTTTCTGAATGCAGCAAAAAATTAAAAAATACATATATGTAACCAGACTGAATGAGGTTAAGACTTTCACCCCAAGGAAGCCATTTATGTTTATTCCTCCTAACAACAGATATTATTATTTACCTCAGTACATACCCTACAAGTTGGAGGAGTAAGATATTGCTTTCATTAACCCCTTCACTCCTAGGGAACTCTCCTAAGCTCCATAAAATCGTCTGTTATTCGCAAGAACACAGATTATAGCCTACGACTTCAGGAGGGGGGCGGGGTAATCTAGGAGCCACCTTTACATGGCTCATGCGAAAAAGGGGAAACGACAGGAACAGAATAAATATAAAAAGCAAGCAGTTACGTATCTTGGAGGTGTAAAGTATAGGAAGAGACGGAAGGCAAATAACTCGTGTGGTGGCAG
Organism: Birgus latro; assembly: GCA_018397915.1. Classification (NCBI taxonomy): domain Eukaryota; kingdom Metazoa; phylum Arthropoda; class Malacostraca; order Decapoda; family Coenobitidae; genus Birgus; species Birgus latro. Next base: position 62,400 of record JAGKTI010000694.1, on the reverse strand, counting down.
AGAAAATGGAAAGAGCTGTTCTGGTGGTGAGTGAGAAATAATACAGACATATAGAACACAGAAGACAAAAAAAAGAGTATAAAAGGTACAAAGCTGCAGGAAAATATACTGTGTGGAAAGGCTTGTGTAATTAATGGTGAATGCAGTGAAAGTTTATTTCAATATATCCTCCAAGAGAGAAAGTGTTGGGCAGTTGGGTAAAGAAATGGGCCGGGGGCGGGGGAGGGGGGCAGTGAAATGGGTAGACTGAGCTGTACCTGTTATGGGAGTGAGGAGGGACCATGAGAGCATTACGGAGTTCTACCGCACTCCGTAAGTAGGAGTGGCAGAGGTTCAAATTGAAGTCCCGTCCGCAGGGTATAGGAGCATTCGTGCGAAAACGATCGAAAAACCCAGTTCTAAGCTTATGAACTTTATAAAAGACCTTCGCTGTTCAAGTGCAAAACACTCGCAAAGCCTTGCTACCCTTCGTTGGAGTTGCAAAATCGAACCGCAGAAATATCGATTTTGTTCTTTTTCTTTCTTTCTTTCTTCTTTATTAGTCATAACTCCAAAACAAAAAGGCGTACGCGAGCGTACTATACACCAAAACGCTTCTTGTCAAGTGTAGATGTTTCTTTTCATGTTTAGAAAAGCATTGCGGCCAGAAAACTGCATCGCAGTAACCCGTAAGTACACCATTTTGCCCAATAATGGTTTGCTACAGCTCGCCTGCAGTTAATGAACGTACCAAAACACTTCTTTTCAGGGGAAGGCACCCTCGTTTTAGTCTTTAAGTATGCTGTGCACGAAACAATCCAAATCCAACACTTGCTTTATGCATAATTATACTTCCACAAAAAGACCATAAACTAAAAGACAAAAATTTTCTCCTAAAATGATTGTAAAGAAGCAGGAAAGGCAAAAGTGCAAAGAAAGAGATGAAAAAAAAACATAGAAACAAGAGAGCATTCAGGATGGGAGGAAATGCGAGACCTATACGCATTACTACATTCCACCAGCTACATGTCTGTGGCTAAAGTGTGGAATATACGAGCAGTAATGGGTATAGGTCTCCAAATTTCCTTCCATCCCTAATTCTCTTGCTTTTGTGCTTTTCGCATCTCTTTTCTGTGCACTTTTCCCATTCCTACTTCTTAACAATCAGTTTAGAAGAAAATATTTGTTTTCTAGTACTCTGTGAGAATGAGTGCTGTGGTGATAAATGGTTTAACTGCAACATTTCTCTCCTTACCCATCAGTCTAGTGACAGGTAAATATTTAGGCTAGCAAGAGGAAGACACAATTAACCTCACTGAAGAAGAACGCATCAGGGAAGCATAACCCACTGGCATTCTCAATGACACGCACAAATCATCTGCTGGTATTAATGATAAAATAGACTGGCTCAGAAAGAAAGACGAGTAGAAACGGAAATAGAAAACTGATTATTGGAGAGAGAGAGAGAGAGAGAGAGAGAGAGAGAGAGAGAGAGAGAAGCTTAGCCATGTATAAATCGCCAGAACAACAGATACAGGCTACCAAAAGAAAACACAGGTCAGATATAGACAGGATGATAAAGATTAAACAGAAAACAGAGTTACAAGGCAGGGCAAGACACAAGGGTTAAAAGAGCTGGTTTAAATGAAAGTGTTCCCTTGAGACCACGCCTCACCAATGCTGCCAAGTTGAAGATGAAACTTAAGCTGGGAGTGGGGGAGAGGTCAGCGACTGGGGACACTGAACTCTTGGGAGGGAGGGAGGATGGAGTTAAGTGTGGAGAGGAAGAGATGGCGTTAATGAAAGAGTTAGGGGGATTGAGCTCTTGGGAGGAGAGAAGGGATGAGATTGAGAGTGAATAGCATGAGGTAGGAATTTATGAAGGAATGAAGGGGACTGGACACTTGAGAGGAGGGGAGGGAGGGAGTTGAATGATGAAGAGGAGAGTTTGGGGTTGATGACACAGGCTGATGGTATGCGAGACAGGGTGAGTAAATGCATCCTATTGGAAGAGTCTAGGACTGGGGGAACACGGGAAATGAAGGAGCCATTAAGGAAAACACAGTGTGAACAGATCTAAAGGTTGGGCTAAGATGGTACATTAGTTACAAGTCAGACTTAATTGAGTAGGTACTTTTGCCGATAGACGTAATTATTCACTGCATTTTGATAAATAATTAGAGAACAAACAATGATTTCCAGAACCCAGTAAAATATGGAAAGGTACTGTTGGCACCAATTATGCAGTTTAAAAAAATAATAATCTCTGCTCTGTATTCTAAAACACACAACTAAGATACTGAAATCCTGTATTATACGTCCCGTTTCAATAACCACTCACTATTGTCTGAAAATGCTGCGTAATAAATAGGAGTATATGGCATCAGCATGAATATTTAGTTACTCAGCATTATTAGACATACACTTCCTCCAAAAGGTATCCGGGAATTCTTTAGTATGGGGGCCTGAAACAATGGACGAAGAGATTTAAAAAAAAAAATCTTCTGTAGCTCCTCACGAACGAGTATACTTTCTGATTTTTAAATACAACATAGAGGTTCAGTTCCAGTCAGAAATATTAAAACAATGCAAAGGGTTTGCTCTAGTTTAAATAAATATGGTGGAAGGATGAAGGGTCAGCAAAGGAATAAACCTGATGCTTTTGAGAACAATTGGTCATATCTCAAGGACAAAGACTGATCTAGCAAGGTCAGCCTGAAGGGATTTGATTTCGAGAGCAGTCTGTAAAAAACAAACTCACAAGGCAGGGTATTCCTCAAAAAGTTTTTATTTGATCTAAAACCAAATTGATGGTTGAAAAATGTAAACCAGGAAGAAAAAATCAGTTAGAGATCAATGGGTCAATGATTATGGTCACAGGACAAGATCAGCTTCAACGGCTTGATCAAGCTTAGGCTTAAGTTGCTGTAAGGCTCAAGTAAGAGCGAAGGACTTCAGTTTTGAAAGCAATCATGCTAAGACCAAGATCACAGGCTAAAGTCAAATGTCCAACCCTTAGTGAGTTAGATCAATTGTTTGGCGTGGATTGTGCACTTTATGAGTCCTCCTGTTTTATGGTCTTGATTTGAACCTTTCAGTACGAAGAGTATTTCCTGAGTAGAACTATTTCGCTGTGATGACTGGTGTTATATTGCACAACTGCTAGCACCAGTTGATCATATTCAGGTTTGAAGAAGCTTGTCGGGCTGAGGGAATTAGTTATTAATCTTCTAACCCCCTTTATTCCCAAAAGTGTCTCCAAGGCTGAGTAAAAGCGTCTGTGGAATGACGGACACAAACCGATAATAAGAAGTCCTGATATCGAGTAGTGAAACGTATCAACGGAAGCTTATCCTAGAATCTCTGCTTTTTGGCTATGACGAGGGATAAATTCGGTAAACTTTAACCATAAACACATTGAAATTTTACTGGCTTTCAGTTTCTTTTCTATTTTTCATTCGAGAGGCCTGTGGTTTTTACATTGTCGTCTTTACAGTTATGGTTGCAGCTCATACTTGCATTGCCTCTATATCGGTTTATCTATTAGGTGTGCTGCTCTTCCATTTATAGTGAAAAATACTTCAATGTTACCCCGGGGCATTGACTATAAATAAATTCCTACAACATTTTCCTTTGTCGCCATTCAGGCTCACTATCACAGGCTGTGACCATCAGACTAATTGCATGATTCGTTTCCATTGTCCTCTGGACTTACACATACAAGGGTCATTTAGTACCACATTTCGGAATCTCCTCAGGAGTTATTTAGTTAAAATAATGCAGTTCTTAAGATGGTGACAAGAAGAAATTATTGTTTGTGTGGTGTGTGTGTGTGTGTGTGCATATATGTGTTAGTGTGGAAACAGAGAATAGAGGGATGGGCTGGGGACTGTGTGGGCGTGGGTATAATTACAACTGGTGCACAGATCGCATTGTGCAGTTGAATGTAATATCACCATGTTAACTGCTCTTCCAATATGGTCCTGCCGAGACGTCATAAAAACATCCCAACAAATACCATAAGAGCAGATCTAACCGTTCTGTCTTTTGGGGAGCGTAGTGCAGGCAGGGAATATTGGTGCCAGAGTGCAAGGTGAAGTACAGGAGTTAAAGAGCACAGCGTTCTATAAATTTGTCGTAGTTGCCTGAATGTGTGTGTGTGTGTGTGTGTGTGTGTGTGTGTGTGTGTGTGTGTGTGTGTGTGTGTGTGCGCGCGTGTGTGTTGTTGTTGTTGTTGTACTGAGGGGGAGGTATGATACTGTTCTTCTCTATGTACTGATGTGCAGATTGTTGTTCGTTCTTTATTTCTTTGTGAAGGTTTTGATCCAGTATGAAGAAGGTGGAATGGGAGTTCAGTTGAGGAAATTATTTTTTCTCTCTTATATCCATATAATCCTTTTTTTTTCTTTAATTATAAGGGATCTCTATTTTTTTTCTTAATGTATCCTGGTATTGTTCAAAGATTTTGTTTTGTGTTTTTTGAAGTGTAATCGTATCCACGTTTGTGTTGGTTAAAAAGGGAGACCACCTCCGTCTAGCGTGTCATTTCGTTCTGCTGAACTATTTACCTAGTCTGTTTTTTTTTTTTCTGGAAATAAATTTGCAGTCCAAAGCTAGTACCAGCAAATGTTTTCAAGACACTGGGATTACGAGATGCCTTCGTAGTGATGTTCCCTGTTTTCTAAGAGAAGGTTATGTGTATGTCGAAGTCTGTGGAGGGAGGGGAGGTACAGTTCCAGTGGCAGTGTTTTATTGCAGAGAGAGACCTGAAGGTGTGTTATTCATGTCTCTCTCTAGCAAAAATGTTAGTGGTTGATTTGTTTGTGAAACTCTCACTATATTTTTGTCTAAGCCAGGGTTCCAGAGAGTGTATAACATGTAGAACTGGAGCTGGCCCGCAACTTCGCGAGTTTTGAAGTGTGAAACTATTGCCAGGCCATCGGCAGTTACTGATACTGAAGGAGGAGGGGTTGGCAGGTAGTGGAGGAATATGCTTAAAAATGACTGAACATTGTGGAACATGGTTTTACAGTAGTCGCTTTTGGTTGAGTACCTGAGCTTCTTTCTCTGAGAAGAAATTCCCCAGTATCTTTTTTATTGTTGTGTTACATGTCTGCTGTTTGTGTTTGAGATCTTGCTTTTCAGCATACGTCTTGGCATTGTATCAAATGCTTTGTTTATGTATAATGCTGCTGTCATGATATGTAATGAGGGCTGCATCCTGTAGAAGTTATCTGAGTTGGATCAAGTTTGGGAAGTGTGTGACGGTTGAATGTTTTGGTCATTATCAGACAGAGGGATGAGAATACTGATCTTTTATTAAGCGCAGCCTTTCCTTGATTTTGGTTAGTGTGCAATGCAACGATATTGTTGTTTGCAGTGAAGGATTAGTAGGTGATGTTCCTGAATTCATTACTGAGATGATTTTTTTTTTTTCATGGAGAGGTGGCACAATGGACGCAACTTCGTCTGAGCATTTACCATAAAAATATCTGTATAATAATGCAAGGGAGGCAACATTCCTTCTTACTCGTAGGGGAGGTAAATTATTTGTAATAGCTGGGTTATTAATAATTCCAACAGCTTTCTTCTGAAGTTTGTCTAGTTGTTTTAATGCAACCTCTCTACATGCAATTCACAAGGGTGAGCAATATTCAAGCTGAGAGTGCACATGACTCTTGTAAATTACAGCTATCTGCTCGTCAGTGAAGAAGTTACGGACTCTGTATAATAATCCAAGTTTCTTTGAGGCGGTTTTAGCAAGTAAGTGACTTGAGAGGTCCAGCTGAGGGCACTGTTAAGTGAGACGCCGAGAATTTTAATACTTTTGGAGACGGGAATATTAGTATCATTGAAGGTAATATATGTATCAGGCAATATCTGTCTATTAGCAAATTGTATATATTTTGTTTTACTAGCAATAAATGAGACAAGGTTGTTTTGTCCCCATTCACTGATCATAGATAAGTCTTGATTTATGGAGATGGCTGTACTGAGTATTGGAGATATCAGTCTCTGTAAATGGGTGTCTGAGTGTGAATGAACTATGTAATGTTGAGTCATCTGCATATGAATGGATGGGATTGTGAGTGACATAAGAGATCATTACTATGAACCATGAACAAGGTTGGTGCCAGAACTGATCCCTGTGGCACGCCGGCGTTAATTAAGTGGACACTGGAATACACATCATCTGCTTTTACTCTTATTTTTCTGTCGCCGAGACATGAGGCAAGCAGAGGAACAAAAGGCGTTAGTCCATAGCAAGGGAGTTTGGACAGCAGGGAACGATACCATACTCTGTCGAAAGCCTTAGAAATATCAAGGGCTACTGCGTGAGTTTCTCCATATAAGTCGATTGATTGATGGATGGTAGGGGTCAGGAGAAATGAGTATGTCAATAGTGGATCTTTCATGGTGAAAACCGTATTGTTTATCGCTAATTAAGCTGTTGGATTCAAGGTGTTTAACTATGTGCTTATTGACTGAAATTTCAAATACTTTACCAAGAGAAGATGTGATAGCTATTGGTCTGTAATCAGAGAGGTCAGAGGAACTTCCTTGCTCTGGAACTCGGTGGATATTGGTTTCTTTCCATGAATTAGGGAATGAAGAAGTACGTACCCATATTCTGAATAGTTTAGCAAGAACAGGGGCAAGTTCTGGGGAACACTTTTTCAAAACAATTGAAGGAATTCCATCTGGACCTGGAGCTTTGCTGGTAGGTAAATTGTCTAGGATGGATTTCACGTATCTTGCCTATATTCTAAGTGATTTGAATATACAAACATACGCAATGCTATGCTGTTGCAACTTCTCATCTGACCAAACACATACCCCCCATCTCCATGAACACCTAAACAATGCATAACTGCCCTCCCTCCCCTCTCCCCTCCAATCTTTTCTTTTAAAGGTGGACGTAAGAAGAACGCCTTGATGACACATAACCTGGGCCCTCCAGATTCCTTGCGCAGGTCGCATTGAAATCTCTTTTTTTTTTTTTTACTTTTTCATTATTAAAGAAAAAAAATACTTAAGACGCAGCATTCTATTTATCAAAAGGCACCAGGTCACCATAAGAAACATAGTATGTGAATTTTCATGACTCTATAGTGAATACTTTCTGAGCTCTGGCCTGGAAATGAAATCTCTGTGCCAGACCAGCTATCCTGGTGCCCCGTCGCCCAACTCTACGGACAGATATCTATTGATCCCAGTGATAACATCACCCTCCTCTGGCTTTGTCAGGTGGAGGGTAAAAAGTGAACGCATTTCCGGCTGAGTCATATGACAGTATTCTGTTCCTGCTTCAAGGGTGGCAAAATATAATGCTAGTCCCCAACTGCACTACTCCCTCCCTCCCTCCTTCACTCACTGAGTATCTCTGAAGAGTGGGGTCCAGGCCTTTTTGGAAAAGGAATAAGAAAATAAAATTTTTACCAATGGTAGACCTACTGGGCCAGGTTTCATGGAGGATGGAACCTCCAGGAGCCTCCCCCCATGCGAGCAGAGGCCCCTGGGTGTCCCACCTAAAACCGCCAGGCACGGTCATTTTTATAGAACCTAGGAATACGAATCGTTAAGATTTACTTCCATCAAGTTTTAAGCATGGTGAAACCCCCAAGGACTACTTCCCAAACAGACGACAGCATCGGTGGTCTCGGACAAAGCCATTGTGCATGACCAAGATTCTTTATCAAAGAATATAAAATTTTGCATAGTGATAGGTGTTCAACTGGGCCACGGCTGGGAAAGAGTGGAATAACGGAGGATCGCCACTCAGGGAAGATGTGGGTAACCTCCGTGGGTCCAACATTAAGGACAGCCAATGTCTATAACTCACATAATTATCTATCTATATACCTAGGCTGCTTCCCCCAAGAAAAGGGAGGCCCCGTTTTAGGCACTGTGGGACCGCCGATGACCACCCCTGTGGGCAAAGGATTGACCACCAGGGGGGACACTGCCATATATATATATTTTTTTTTACCATAGAATACGAGTTTTGCACGATAGTACATCTTTACTGAGGCAACATTTTAAGCAGGGTGAGACCCTCAAAGGCCATCCTCATGGAAGGAGGGGCCTCCGGGTTCCTGCCCAGAACCTTTATGAAACGGTCATGGTTTTCAACCCAAGAATACTGGTAGACGTTTTTCCAGACACATATTAAGTAGGGTAGGACCCCTGATGGCCACCCACCAATTGCGGAAGGGAAAGCCCTTAGGGGGCCTAGTACCATAGTTTTTACTTAACCAAATGGAATTCTGTACAGAAGTAGACATTCTTCTGGAGCAGAGTTTAAAGAGAGTGGGACCCCCGGGGTTCGCCCCATTGCCTCCTGCCATAAATAATTATTTCTTTCTCCTAACACAATCGAAGGGTGGTTGGGGCTACCATATTTGTCCTTTATATTGTTAAAATAGCCAGTAGAACAGCTCTCCAAGTTTTCTCATAAAAAAACTGTGGAACTAAGGAGGTTAACTGTACCTTAAACTAACCCTTTAGTACGAATGATCTCCCCAAAGATGAATAAAATTGTCTAGAAGTAGAAATCATAGACTAATAGAATACATCATCTCGCTCAAGGGATTAAGAAATGAAGATCTCGTTGCACTCATTTCTTCATACACGACTTAGGTGGTGGCTGAGAGAAAATCCCCCCCCCCAAAAAAAAAAATGGACGTCACCATATAAAGTAGACGAAATGCCCTTTATGATTAAAAGATTCATCTCATTCTTGATTTGAGCAAATAATGTAACTGAGGTTGTGACTGTTATTAAAAGCAGACAGTAACAAAGTGACAGTATTTACACATATATATACACTGCCATGAAAGTGAATATACGGACGCAATAAGTTTTACTATGAATCACTCATATCAGTCCTGATTCACATAAGTAATGCAATTACCAAAATTTATTCCGGGGAAGACTGAAGTCAGTGCTTTGTCATATCAGTTTTGTTATACCTGTCAGTTGTCCTAAATCTCAGTACACAGGAACGTTACATCATTTAATATTAACGTGATAATCTCATCGACGCTGATTCCTAGACACGGATGAGGCCACAGTTTTGTCATGCCAAATTAATTATCGTATTGTGAATATACATATTACTGAACACAATACATTCATTCATATAACCCAGTGAAGAGATGGTTAACATGTTATCCATGACAGAAAAAAATATACAGTTTTGTCATGGTAATAACAGATTCAAAGAATTTGGATATACAGTATATACAAAGAGCACAGAATGCCATTTAAAATTAACGATCACATCTCATTCTCGATTTCCTGCAGAAACGAGGTAGTGATACAGACTAAATCACAGGCTGGGATGGAGATGAAAATCCGTCATGGTAATATCACTCACCATAATGCATACACATCATCTCATTCACAGTTTCCCGCAGAAGCAAGACGGCGATTAACAATGAATCCCCAAAAGACAAGGGTCAGTGTGTTGTCAAAGCAGTATCAGGAACTTTGAATCAGAATAAATATAAGTGCACGCAGTTTGGCGCGAGACTTGAGGGCTCGTTTATAAAGTGCCCAGGAAAGGTAGTGGTAAACAGTGAATCATTGAAAAAAATGGATGCCAAAGTCTGACATGCCATTATCAACCTCAATGAATCCGGATAGGCACAGTATGTATACAGTCCAGTGTACTGTATACATATTGTGCGTTAGAGAACTGGACTCATCCACAGTTTCTTGTACAGTTAAAGTAATGAATAATAACAAATCTTACAAAGGGGATGGGGGTCAAAATTTGCCACAAGAGTATCCATTTCCATGAATTTAAATTATATGCATAAAGTTAAGGATACCTATTACGAGTGAGAGTACAGGAATCGTGTATGCATACTCGTGGCATAATGTTACCGAGTGTGGGGGAGGAAAAAGGCAAAGAAAATCCGAGAAACCGCACGAGCAGCCGCTTATTATGAAAATGACAATCATCCCACTGAGGTAGAGGCAGTTTTACCTGAAAGTGTGGAGAGAGAGAGAGAGAGAGAGAGAGAGAGAGGGAGAGAGAGAGAGAGAGAGAGAGAGAGAGAGTGTGAGTGAGTGTGTGTGTGAGTGTGTGTGTGTGTGTGTGTGTGTGTGTTTTGTAGAGGAGATTATGGTAGTATGTGTGTGTATGGCTAAAATGTATGGTAAGGGTAAGCTGGTTCTCGTTTCATTCTGTCTCACCATTTCTGTCTTATTACTATTATTGTTTCTACTAATTTTAACCCTTTCCGTACGATGACGTCATTTTATGCCATTCTTTCGACCAATAGACCATTTCATTCACCTTAGAGAAGAATTTGTAAAGTGAAAGAGAACTACTCTCCACTGACCTATTCTACACTGTTCAGTCACGTCTTCCTATGAATTCATTTAGCTTCGGAGCGACTCTCGTAGTGAAGGACTTAACAGGCAAACTGAATGACCCAAAGTGTCTGGTTCTTGACCGGTATTATAGTTTTACTCGTAATAATGAGGATCATTATTAAGAAGATCTGACATGCTGAAAATTTACTTCAACAGGAATCATCACTGCAAACAACAACTTTGTTATCCAGCTTGAAACTGGAGTGCCGTAACTGAAATTGTTTTGTGTATTTCACACGTATAACTTACGTTATGTAGTGCTGTCTATTTCCTTTCTCATTGCCCCATCTTCCCTTTCCCATTCCATTTCTGCTTCTGCCTTCCTCTCTTCCTACTTCTCTTTTTCCGTCCTCTTATTTATTATTACTCCCTTTTCCACTTCATGGAGCTCTATACTGAATGGCAAGGCAAACCACTTCAGCGTTAGGTGTAACCATTTAACCAAATTACGGGATGAAGTGGGGCCTGCATTGGTGTCCCTGTTAAACTAGTGAAGAGACGCAAATGCGGCATTCATCCAGAAACCGAACATCCACATAATTCGCCGCACCTAGTTGTGGTGAAGCACAGTCAGCCGCAAGGGAACATGGGTTCATTTCACGGGACAATCCTGCAGGGGCATTTGCTTGACTGTTGTTGATGGGTGTGCTCGACCAGACAGACGGGGGTTTGTCAACAACAACAACACATTTTAAAGACAGTCGAATAAAAGACAAAATCAAGGACAGTACGATTCCAGTATGTCTTGATTCATAGCAATTAATATAAAAGAATCGTTAAATACTTAAAGGTAAAACTGGGAAGAGCATTCTTATTCATTTTATTCTTACTACCGCCAAACCGATTAGAGATGCATTATGGCGATTGGGTCAAAGAAAGGCAATCCTCTATTTTGAAAATCTTGAAAGGAAATAATCTAAGCCATATCACGTGCGAATACTAAGAATATAATGAAAAAAGACGCTCTCATTAAGAAAGGATTGAAGTTTTGGCACGATAATCACTTCCCCTGAACTCACCCTTAAAATGAACAAAGGTTTGTCACGAGTCCAACGATTACTACAGGATAGAGGGAAAAATTATGGGAGAGGGCTTCGTCGTACGGTGGAACGTATAAGACTGATGCTGCTGGTGTGATGATGATGGCAATGATGATGATGATGATGGTTACCAGAACAGATATCTGCATTTCAAGCATTTTCATTCATTTTTCGTTATATAAAGAAGAGAAAACAGAAACCCTTCGAGTTGGCAAAAGACTTTCCTTAGAAATAAACTTGCATAAAACATAGCCAAATAAAAGGAAACAGAAAATGAATAAATGCAATGTCCTATCCACTTATTCTTGATGATAAATAATGATGGAGTAATCGAGTTTCTGTACTACAAATAGTCTTCTGTCTTCCTCGGTTATATGCAAATAGGTAAAGCAAAACTAACCATGCAAGCGGGCAAATATTTTCCTATTCATATTAAAGAAACAAAGATATATTGAAGTATTCTCTACTCTTTTTGTGAAAGTATTTACGATGATCTAAATGAGTGTCTCTGTATTAAAAATTTTCAGTATCTCCTCATAAATAAAAAGAACAGTGCAAAACATAGCCTATGAGCCAGCTAAACTTTTCCTTTCAATTTATAGTCAAACAAAAGATAGCCAAATAATAAAAGAAAGAAAACAGTTATCAGTAAAGTGCTCTCTTGCCACCATATTTATCTGCCAGGAAGTCGGGGTTGTTTAGTTTTGCCTGTAATATTGTCCAACCATCTATATATTAACTCAGGATCCTAAGACTCATTCTCTGCTGAATAAAATCATCTGCCAATACCTGGAATAGAATATAAGAGCTATTCCTACCATGAAAGGGTTATTGATTTGCATTATTCCTAAATTAGACAAAGGAGTGTAGTGGTAGTAACAAAAAAAAAAAGCAGATTATTGAGAACTTAGTGGAACAGTTACTTGAAATACAGTAACATTTAATTCACTCCTTTGTTTAGAAAGTAGCCTCCAAAGGTAACGAAACAATCTCTCTGATCTCTATAAAACCCAAATTCACCTGAATAGTTGGAATAAAATGAATCATCTGGCTGTAATCAGAAAATACAAAATCGTCTCTGTAGTGTGCGATTTCGAGTATGTTTGCGGGAAAAAGCAAAACAGGGCAAGTCTAACGAATAATCATTAAAACTGAAAATGTTATTAACCAAAGGAATTAATTATAAACTGGAGCTTAGTCTATAGCCACAGGTAAATAACCCTGTCATGGAAACTTCGTAATGAGTATTGTATTCCAGTAATCACCAGACGATTTGTTCAACTGAAAATGAAAATTAGGAGCCTGGGAATACTGATTGTCACCATTAACCCTTTCAGTGTCGGGACTATTCTTTATCGGGTTACTGTGGACGATTTAATTCAGCTGACGGTAAATTATAGGGGTCAAAGGATTTGGAAAAGAGAAAATGAGTAATCGCAGTTGGGGAAATAAGTTGAAAGTTTGCATAACCCAAAGAAGGGATCACAAAAGGGGAAATTAGTAAGGAGAAAAAATGTAAAAGAAATAAAAAGGAATTCTGGGAAAATGGAAAAGACGAAATGTTTTAAAGATAGAATTGAACAAATGTAAATTGAACAACGGTCAGATTTCAAAGAAGAAAATATTTATTAAGGGTCAAATGAATTAAAGGGAAAGTCAGTTGAGGGCCCAGTAAGAAAGAATTATGCAAAACCATTGACAAAATGAGTAAAAGATGGAGTGAGCAGAAATTATGTACCCGCCCGCGTACTGTTTGTCAACACTTAACATTGACGTTGTAGATTTACACTCTCACAAACTCTTGAAATTAAATTAAATTTCTGTTTGCATTTGGAGGTCAAGAGTGCTGTCTCGACATTAACTTTTCTTTTTAAGTCATTATCTATGGATCTAAAGTTTCCACTGATACTCCAGCAAATAATTCGTTTTGGAAGCATACTTCACTAGAACACCATGTGGCTTCTTTCTACTGGTGGCTTCTTTTCGTTATTCATCCAATCGAAAAATTTTAAAAGCCAAACTGTCAAAATAATTTACAGATCTTTTTCTTCAAATGTTGAGATCGACATCTCAACCAGAAATAATTTTTTTTTAACAGGTTGTACTCGATCTCACAGGCAACTTGAAGCACACTGCAACTTAGCATTAATAGTTTAGTTCTTCTCTTTGGCTAAGGAGATTCTAGTACTTCCTTAGTGATATAATTTCCATAGTGCACACTAATAAATTCTTGAATGTGAGTTCTTTCTATTCAGATCAGTATAATTTACTCTAATAGCATGTAAGGGAGCCACCTAAAAGAATATGATTAAGACTGGATGACCTAAATTTATGTTTTGATTACTTAGGGATGGTAGTCCGAGAGAACGTCAGTTTATCCCGCAATCAGCAGTTCAGGTGGGATGTGTCAAATGATTAAAACTATTTTATGTTATCTTAAAAACAAAATTTTATTTGAAGAATTAAAGGAAATCCTATCCTCGTCACTGAGAGGGAATCTATCCTCAGGAGTAGACACTAGCACCAGTCGAGTAGGGCAGTACTCTCAAGGTGGATGGAAAGCTGATGACAAGGAGAGCTGGAGCTCTCGTTTCATCGGCCCTCAGGACTAGTTCCCGACTATCCCCCTTTTGCTGAACTTTTTCAGTGTCTCAGTGACACAGAGAGTAGGCCAGCATGCTCTCCAATACAAGTCTCTCTAACTGTCAACACCAAACTACACGCACGCTATACACACTACACTTCCCTTTCAAAATTCGAAAATATGGCGCCCAAATCCTAGCCTCGGAGTTCCCGGGGGGGGGGGGGCGGACCATAAATGCCCCCATCATCCATCCCTCTCTCGGTAACAACTCTTGGAGCTGCCTGAAACCACTGTCTGACTCTCTCCTTCTTCATTTCTGCAACATTCGCGGCCTTTCCTCTAACTTTCGCTCTGTTGAGCACCACCTCTCCTCCTCTAAACCTCACCTTCTCTTCCTGACAGAGACTCAGCTGTCTGAGGCAACTGACAGCAAACTCTTTTATGTATCCTACTACTTTCTTATTCATTTCAAAGCCAAAGGCGGCTGTTGTGTATATGTACACAATTATCTATCTTGCTCTCATGTTCCTGAACTTGATTCTTCTGAATTCTCTACTCTCTGGCTTCGGCTTTCCTGTCATTCTCTGACTAAATATATCTGCGCTGTTTACTTATCTCCTAATTCTACTGACTATCAAAAGTTCCTTTATCTTACTTCTACGATGGAACACATTCTAGCCATTTCTCCTCTCTCTGAAATCTCCATTCTTGGAGATTTCAGTGTTCACCACCATCTCTGGCTCTCCTTTCACTGATCCACCTGGTGAACAACCCTACATCTTTTCTATCTTTAATGACCTAGAGCAGCTTGTATAGCACCCTACCCGTATCCCTGACCGCCTTGGAGAGAGTTCCAACATAACATACCTGACCTTTTCCTAACAACTAATCCTTCTGCTTACACTGTTAACCTTTTATCTCCGTTGGGCTCCTCCAATCATAACCTTATTACCTTAACCTGTCCTATAGCTCCAGTACAGCTTGTGGACACTCCAAAGAAACGCCGTCTGTGGGACTTAGGAGCTGCGGCTTGGGAGGAGGCCCTCAGGCAGTACTACTTTGATTTTCCTTGGAATGATTATTGCTTCCATGGTCGGGAGCCATTTGAGTGTGCTTTGAACGTTACGGAGGTTATTCTCTCGGGCATGGAAGCATACATTCCTTTCTCATATCCTCTGACTAATGCAAGAAAGCCTTGGTTTAATCACTCTTGTTCTAATGCTGTCCGCAACAAGGAGAGGGCCTATAAAAGGTACCAGAGCCAACCCACCCATGAATCACATCTTTTTTTTATTTCTGCCCGGAATTGTGCTAAGTCTGTTCTTCGCTCTGCTAAAAATAATTTCATTCGTGCTAAATGCTCTCAACTTTCTAACTCGAATTCTTCTCGCTCCTCCTGGCACCTTGTCAAAAAACTTTGTAACAACTTTACCTTATCATCCTTCCCTCCTTTTTTCCACTCAGATGGCTCTGTAGCTTTTTCTTCTACTGATAAAGCAAATCTCTTTGTTCAGACTTTCTCCTCCAATTCCACCTTAGACGATTCCGGTGCTGTTCCTCCATCACTTCCCCCCTCTGACTTCCTTATGACTGCAAAATTTCTTCAGATGATATATTTTCTGCCATCACTGACCTCAATACTAACATGGCATATGGGCCTGATGGAGTCCCTCCTGTTGTCCTCAAAAACTGTGTTTCTGTGCTTACACCCTGCCTAGGTAAATTCTTTCACCGTTGTCTATCAACTTGTACCTTTCCTTCTTGCTGGAAGTTTGCTCTCATTCAGCCAGTCCCAAAGAAAGGTGACCATTCCCAACCCTCTAACTATCGTCCAATTGCTCTAACATCCTGTATCTCAAAAGATTTCAAGTCAATTCTTAACAGAAAAATCTTAAAGCATCTTTCCTGTCACAACCTTCTTTCTGATCGTCAGTATGGGTTCCGTAAGGGACGCTCCACTGGCGATCTTCTCACCTACCTTTCAGACTCCTAGTCATCCTCCTTTCGGGACTTTGGCGAAAGCTTTGCCATTGCACTTGACATCTCAAAGGCTTTCGAACGAGTCTGGCATAAATCTTTAATTTCCAAACTGCCCTCTTACGGTTTCTATCCTTCTATCTGTGCCTTCATCTCTAGCCTCCTTTCTGGTAGTTCTATAGCCGCTGTTGTAGACGGCCATCGTTCTTTTCCTAGATCTATCAACAGTGGTGTTCCTCAGGGCTCTGTCCTATCACCAGCTCTCTTCCTTTTATTCATCAATGACCTTCTAAGCTGTACATCTAACCCTATCCACTCATACGCTGACGACTCCACCCTTTACCTTTCCATTCGGTTCCCAGAACGTCCATCTCAGCAGTTACTTCAACAAACAAGGGATGAATCTATGGCACACCTAATGTCTGACTTGGTTCGTATCTCTGACTGGGGTAAAAATAATCTTGTTGTTTTTAATGCATCAAAGACTCAGTTATTACACCTATCAACCCGACAAAATTTTCCTCAGGATTACCCACTAATGTTTAATAATGTTCAGCTCAGTCCTGCATCATCCTTCAACATGCTTGGGGTTTCATTCTCTCGTGATTTATCTTGGAAAGAACATATTACATCTCTTTGAAATCTGCTTCAAAGAGATTAGGTGTGCTACGCCGTCTCCGAACTTTCTTTACCTCCTCACTGTTGTTGACTTTGTACACGGGTTTTATTTCGCCCCTGTTTGGAGTACAACTGTCATCTGTGGGGAGGCTCCCCACATGCAGCTCTTCTCAATAGGGTGGAGTCAAAGGCTTTTCGTCTCATTAACTCTACTTCTCTTACTGATTCCCATCAACCTGTCTCTTCACCACACTGTTGCATCTTTATCTCTTTACTATCGCTACTTCAACGGTCCCTGCTCCTCTGAGCTGTCTGCTTGCATCCCTCCACCTCTATGACGGGCACGTAGTACCCGTCTAGCAACAAACTCTCATCCCTTTTCTGTCCAACTCTCTTATGCAAAAGTTAACTCCCAGTCCTTCATTTAACTGGTCAACTCTGGAACTGTCTTCCTCTGTCTGCATTCCCTACTTCCTATGATCTCCAGTCTTTCAAACGCAGTATGTCTAGGGATCTCGAAATGAACGGATCTTGAATTTGGCTCTCTCTCATATTGTTTTTTTTTGGGGGGGAAGGAACAGTATGCGGACCCATGGCCTTTGGTTCCTTCTTCCTTGCATTAAAAAAAAAAAAAGGTATATAAATTAGTCTACAGTTAGACAGAACAGAATATAATGCTACCGTACTGAACAGGTTAATCAGTTAATGCAATCTTATACAGAAACATACATGAGTGAAGGCTAGCACCTAGCCTGGAGAGAGAACAATAGCATTGTGCAGGTATGAGAGAGATGAGGCTAATTAGTGAGCCTGAGCCTTGGACCTGCCTCACCTCCATGCACAAATTAACCTCCTGTTCTCATAGACGTAGGAGGCTTTCCGGCACTTCTTCCTTTGTCATATGTTTTGGCTATTACTTGAACTTATTACGCCATCAAAGTGGATTACCTCACCACCACACTATCATACCACCAGCACCACCACACCATCAAGCCACCAGCACCATCCCGTCCACCTCCACAACCACACCATTACCAACACACTGCCACAACCATAAACAGAAAACCATAAAACCGACACCAAAGCACCAAGCGCCACACAACGATGAACATTACCACGCAGCCACAATACCACCACCAACACCACACCACTGCCATCATCACCATACAGTATCAGCACTACCTGCACGTCACCACTTCAGTAGCGTTTCCACCAACAGTACCACATTTCCACTACCACGACCTCCACTGCGCCAATATCACCACCAACACCACCACACCATCACCACACCATCACCAACACAACACTGCCATAACCACCACCACCGCAGACACCACCACCAGCATACAACCATCACCCATCACCACAACATCACCACAATTCTACCACCATCACATATCACCACCGCACACCACACTCCCGTCACCACCACATACCTACTCCACCATCACAACAAACCAGGGGTGCCTCATCATCACAGTCATATCATAATACCACGACTGCCTCCACCACTAAAGAGTAGTACCAAACCAGCCCAACCACACCATCACACCACCAGCACCAGCACACCGCCATCAGAACACCACCACACCACACCACCACCACCACCTCACAGTCACAACCACACCACTTCCAACACAATGCCATCACCATCAAACAAAGTATCACTAGGCTACCACCAGCGTCACACCACAATGGCCATCAAAACCACACCACTACAAACACCACACCACCACATCACCACCAACACCACACCACCACTACCACCAACATTACACCACCACCACCATCATCACCACATTACCACCACCACACCACAATACCACCACCACCATCACCACGCTACCACCACCACACCACAATACCGCCACCGAAACTACCACCATCTCACCACAGTACCAACAACACAACACCAACAAATCACCATCATCACCACAATACCATCACAATATCACCACCACCAACACCTCACTAGCTCCA